>PVIR01009555.1:32258-52759 GCA_004026965.1 Petromus typicus | reverse complement strand
AATCCTCCTGCCTCTGCCTCCCGAGTGCTGGGATTACAGGCGTGAGCCACCACGCCCGGCACTGTGGTATGTGGTACTGGTTGCTGCTGGGTGTGGGTCTCCACACCCAGTATTGTTATGTGGTTACCGGGGAATCGAACCTGGGCCCTTGCGCTTGCAAGACAGGCGCTGGAACCACTGAGCTAACTCCCCGGCCCCTGAGCTTTATCTTTGATCGTCAAATCTTTTTCAAAGATGATTGCTTTCTGATCTCACATGAGAATTAAGCAGTCTAAAATACTGATGTTGTTAAAAGCTCATTTCTGTCATTTGGCACTGGTGTCTCATTCGTACAATTAGCTGGAAGGGGAAATGCAAGGAGGTTGGCTCAGAAGACATTTGAACTTTTATAAGTGGTCATTGTAGGATAAGTATTATATTTGGCATTGTTTTAATCTGATAAATGAAGCAGAACTATAATAAGTTAGTCTTTATGGAAGTTATAAATAAGTCCAAATCCCAGGATTTGGCTTAGCTTTCCAGCCTATGTGGCAGGAATTTTTAGCAGCATTTGCCTTCTTAATTAGGCTTTACCTAGTCTAATATTACATACAATTTGTACACATAGGTGGCAGAATTGAGAATCAGCCTGGGGTTAAGAATTTTCCACAGGGAATTGATTTGTCATGAGTCAGTTTATGTAAACATACAGAACTCAATTACTGAGAGAAGAACCAGGGGTTAGAGTGAGGGAAGATAGTCATCTGGGAAATTGGTACAGGGAAGGCTGAAAGTAGTGTGTTGGATACATCAGTCACCTGGCACATTGTAGCAGTGTGATTGAGAATACCAGGGGACCATTAGCACTACTGCTGGGCAGGGTGAGGAGAAACCAGCAGGGGATGATGCAACATCTCAGAGCCGGCAACTAGAGAGTGTTTAGACCTTGGAGGGGAGGGAAAGGAAGGAAAGTAACCTCTGGAGATCTGTGGGAGTTCACCCTGATGGGTGATAGCTGTTGGATTATAGCCAGTATGACCAGTGACCCATCAGGAAGGGAATCAAATGGTTTTCCTATCCTTTTATTTCCTGCTGGAAGCTTCCATTTGGTCTACCCAGCTGGAAACCAGACGAAAGGAAGCCTGGTTGATTAATTCACAGAGGGCAGACACATAGTGGAATGGAGAAGAAAGAAGGATACCTTGCATGCTGAAGTTGAGATTAAGTTAGTTTCAAAAGGCACTAATGAGAAGTTCGTACTTGGGCAGGATCTTGGAAATCATGGGATGGAATTGTTACAGAAAATGTGTTCCCACTAGTCTGGACAGGAGGAGGATAGATGCTGAGGCACAGTATTGCTGCAGCTCTGGCAAGTCAGGGCTGCCTTGTTCCAGTAGTAGCTTTAGAATCTTAATTGCCTTCATTAAGGGCCTGAGAAGCCCTGCAGTCCAGCTTTCTGGCTGCATAGGAATCCCTTCCCCAGGCTTTGTCAAGAGTGAGTGCTGAGTGTTTTCTCAGTTAGTTCGCCCTGCTATTAGATAGCATTAGCAAGTTTTTTCATTTTGTGTAAATCACTGAATGTATCCATTGGGATTAGGTTTGATTGTGATCATGCATAACAGGAAAAGCTAAAATAGTAAGAGGGTTATTATTTTTTTGGGGGGGGGGAGGCTGGCCCTGAGCTCACTATGTAGCCCAGGTGAGCTTTGAACTCATAACAGTCCTCCTCCCTCTGCCTCTTGAGTGCTGGGACTACAGGTGTGAGCCACCATGCCTGGCACTGTGGTGTGTGGTACTGATTGCTGGTGGGCAGTGGTCACTACACCTACCATTGTTGTATGTGGTTACCTGGGCTTGAATTCAGGGACCATGCGTTTGCAACCACTGAGCTAAATCCCTGGCCCAGTAATAGAGGTTTTAAAAGATAGAAATATATTTCTTTGAAGTAAGAAAATATGGAGTAGGCAGTTTCTGGCTGACATGGCCAACCAGGTCTTTGAGGTTCCTGTTTACCTCTGTCTTTGTTCCTCCACTGCTAGTAGGGGTTTCCTCCAGGTCCAGGATAGCTGCTTTGGGCTCAGGTTTCAGTCATCTTGGAGAGGATGAGAAGAAAGACTTGCCCTCCTTTTTAATTACAGATGTTCTTGTGTGGATTATGTTGAGCAAGAGAAACATGTACCTGAAGAAAAGCTTATATTTACCACTTGGGTTAAGAATTGGAACATTTACATCCAACAGACTATCATAAATATCTCCTTTCCTTCTCTCTAGGGGTAACTACAGTCCTATTGTAATTATTTCTTTGCCATTAAAAAATAATATTCTGCCACATGTATATGCGTCTTTAAGTTTAGTTTTACTTAACTTGATGTAAATCAGATTTATGTGTCTTTTTGTGATTTTCCTATGTTGCTCAATATGTAATACTATATGTTTTTGATTAGGGCTTAGTTGATTCATTTTCATTCCTGTATAGAATTTCATTACATAACTAAACTACAATTTATCCACTTGACTAATAGTTTTATTTAGGTTTTTTCCAATTCTGGTTTTTTTTTAAGAACATTACTGTTAATGGTCTTTCTTGTGAATGACAAATGATCAGAGGTGTGATTGTTGTTCTGATTTTAGCTAGGAGTAGAATTACTGGATTATAAAGAACATACACCCCTAACTTTGTTATAGAACTGCTAGACTTTTCTAAAAAAGCTGATAGAAATTATGCAGGAATTCTTATTTCTGTGCAGCTTGCTGTGTGTGTGCGCGCGCGGCCGCATGCACGCGCACAGTACCACAGTGCCACTGAGCTACATGCCTGGCCAGTGCTTTTTGATTTTTTTTTTAAGCAGTCTGATAGGTGGATAAATCTAATAGTGGTTTCCATATGCATTTCCTGATGACTGAGGAAGAGAGATGCCCTTTTTAATGTAATTAACCCTTTGGATTTCCTATTTTGTGGGTCCCTTTTTGGTACATTCACCTTAACAGTTTTTTTTTTTGTCTAGTTCTTATATTGGATTTGGTTATATATAAGCTGAGATTTTGTTGCTAGGTGCACACAGATTTAAGATGGTTATATATTAGTAAGTTGAGCTTTTAATCTAATAATGCTTTTTCACTTAGTATAATATAGTAAGTCCCCAACTTACAAATAAGTTTCATTCTAGGAGAATGTAAGTTGGATTCCTTTGTAATCCTGCAAAGTGAGTCTTATATAACTGAAAGTATTCAATTTGAACATTCTTAAATCAGGGACTTACCATATAGCTTGTCATAAATATGCAAATGATAAGTGTTGGAATGAATGAATTGCTTGATATGTAGGCTGAATGTGCAGGATAGTTCTAGGCCATAAATTGCAGTTAATTGATTTGTCTTGTAGCTGATGAGCATTTATGTTTGGGGCATTATGAATGAACACTCTATTTAAACAATAGTGTTTGGGCTATTATGAATGATACTATGACATTTTTCAACAGGACTTTGGGTAAACATAAATAGGCTTGCTGTGTCTCCAGTGTATAGTGCCAAACAGATTTCTAGGGTGGTGGTTAGCACTTTACATTTCTATAGGAATATAAACTTATACATAACATTTGGATTTAGTTTTGGGCATCAAATATTAAATTTCTATTACCTGCACACTAGATTGTAAAGAGAGTACTGAGAGTTCTTTTTGAAAGTATATAGGCATTTTGTAAATGTGAAGTGCTCTTCCTTCTCTGTAATTTCCCCAGAGAGTAAAGCCTACTACTTTCTTGTTATCTAGTCTATAAATATTAATAAACTTGTGCTGTGAACAAGCAACCAGGATTCCTTTTGAGTATTAAAAGGACCTTGTTAAGAGCTGAATTTAGAGTTGTAAAATACCATTTGTAGTAGTTAATTCTGAGGTTAAAATCATAATCCTCTGGAACAGTTTAGAATCTAAGTGGCCCTTGTGGTGTACTTAGACTTTACTCAGTACTGTAGAAATCCTCTTCTCAGGTGGTTTTTTCTAAAGCATTTTAGTTCACTGTTTTGTACTGCATTTGGATAGATGGATCTAAAATGGAATAGATCAATTCTTTATTGAGTTCCAGTCTTACTGGCATCTAGTCTATGAGACATTTGAGGCAAATTGAAAATCTGTTTTCAAACTCTGAGTGGAAGGCACTGTAGGGCAAATATGAGAATACTATAGTAGATCTGTTCCTTGTCTAGCTGTTTTGTGGCCAGAGTGAAAGAAAGTCTAAGATTGTATTACCCAGACCTTTTGAAGGCATTTTAAAATGCTTTGTCATGAGTCATGACCATAACAGCATCAGCAGTCTATTTGGATGACTGAAAACATAGATTTATGATCTGTGAACAATGGATAACTACTTTAATCCAGTTTTATTGGTAGGTAAGAGGGCACTTGCAATTTTCTGATTGATTTAGTAGATTGTTGAACATTAAAAGTTGATTTTACGTGCTGCTTACCAAACTGACCAGCACCTCTGTATGTGTTTTGTTAACTTCTGCAAGAAAATACAGCACAGGCATGTGAGTCAAACTAATTACAGCCCCCTCAGGTCCTTCGTGATTATGATAGATAATACAAAGAATCTTGGTGCTTGCTAAAGAAGTAAGAAAAATTCAATTACAGAAGGTACAAATTTAGTACATGTATATTGTGTGCAGTGATTTTCTTGCCTTACCTCATTTAGTAATATTGTGTGCAGTGATTTTCTTGCCTTACCTCATTTAGTAGTTACAAAACTTTGAGTGGTTGGTGACATCTTTTGTGTGAACTTTTTTATTTTTGCGTATGAGCAAAAATCCAGTTGCATAGCAGTTTAGTAATATGTTAGATATCACACAGCTTCCAAGTGAGTGCTCAAAATCAAAGCTTTTGATTACTGGTGGTGACTTTCTGGGAGCACACATCTGCTTATATGCCTCTCCAAAAGACCAGGAGAAATGATGACAGGTCAGTTCAGGGAGGCCTTGGAAGCTGCTGACTGTCTCAGATGTCCTAGGGCATTGCTAGCTAATAGCATGTACCCTCCTGGGGAATTGCTAAAGAAAAAATAATGTTTTTACAAAGTTTGATCATTTTAGCAGAGAATAATTCCATTTATAACTTCTCTAGAAAGACAATAAAGACCCTTTTTGTCTAGTTTGTACACATTTGTTTTACAGATTACTAGGTTATGAAGATATCAGAAACTTTACTCCCTATTTGTAGACTAAGAGTTTCTGTTGCTATTTTGGCCCGTTTTGGAAAGTTTTTCAGAAACTTTTGTTTTTGTGTGTGAGAAGGCCTGTGAATCGAAAGAGTCTTAGATTACTCTTTGCTGAGAGAGCATTTAGTGAACACAAATGGGATTGCTGGGTGGTGATGCTTTTTTACGTCTACAACTTGGTCAATTCTTTTTATATTCCGAGTTGTGCATCCATTTTTAGAACATTTTCAGAGAAACCCTATACTCAGCAGTTATTTTGTTATTTCCCCCAAGACTCCTAGTCTTAGAAAACTACCAGTTTGCTGTCTATAGATTTATTTGAGGACATTTCACATTTTATATAATTTCTTTTTAAAGATAAAAGTTTATTAAGCTAAAATTACATACTGTATAATTTATAGTCTTAAAATTTATGATTTACTAGATCCCAGCACATGGGCAGAGTTATTTCTTGTTTCTTATAAACCTTGTATAATAAGTAATGTTTCATGATGTGGTCTTTTGTGATTGGGCTTTCTCATCTGTGATATTTTTGAGAAACGTCCATGTTTTAGCATGGATCAGAACTTCATTCTTTTTTGTTGGAGTTGTAGTGCTTTCCTGGGCAATTTTAAATAATAGACATACCCAATGGGCTTCTTTTTTTTTTTTAATCTGTAGGAGATGTAGGTGTTTTTTGCTTATTTTATATTTGTAATACTATTTCTGTGATTCATTTTGAGTATTAAATGAGGAATATGGACCCCAGCAACTGGTCTTTGAAATTTCCTGAACTCGGTAATTTTTTGCAAACTTGTAATGTTTGCAAGCATTTTTTAGGGGTTTGAGGTCTAAAGATTCATAGCTTTTGTTAAAAGATAATTTTAATAAAATGAAACCATGACACACATAGATATACAAAGAATATCTCTTTAAGATCTTGTTTTTACTTAAAATGAGGAAAATGTTGCAACAAATTTGAAGAAGTCTGAAGAACAGACATATTTATAGATTGGGAATATTGAAATAAATGTCCAATGGAGTGAAAACTCACTTCTTCCACAGTGGAGAAGGAAGTCAGCTGAGCCTTTATTGATCTGGCAGCATTTGCTTTTGTATCTCAGAAAATTAGTTAGCATTGCCATCAATTATCTTCCATTTCCAGAGCTATACAGTACTTTAGGTTTAGAAGAAATTCAGAGGGTATCTTACATAATACCATTTTTCCGCTAGAAGCACACAGTTCTTACTTTCAACTTTTAATTATCAGAATGTTTGAAACTCTTCTAAATGTCAGTTTTTAATTCCTGTATCAATTATTTGTGTTTTTGAAAGCAACTCTTTGGTGACAGTTTGGAAGGTAACGACTCCCTGTAGGGTGTTTATATACCTTTGTTTAGATTGAGGGACCTGAAGATAAATCCTTGTTTTGTTTGTTTGAACAGGAGAAATCTCCAGAGAAGTAGCCTTAGCGACTTAGTTTATACCTATATGCACTATTTGTCATCTCTGATAGCAGCATGTCAGTTGTAGGGAAGAAATTTCTACAAATTATTATAAACTTGGAAAGTCTAGGTTTCTTAACTTCGTGACAAGAGTAGAATAATCCTGTTAGTGAGATAACGTTTGAAGGTAGAAGTTTAGCATACGTCTTTATGCTCAGAGAAATTAAGGCTTTTCTGTGTGAGGAATATGGGATTATTTCAATAGATGTAACTTTTTAAAAATTTCTCTTTCTTATTTTGTGTTACCGGGAATTGAACTTGGGCCCTTGTGCTTTGCAAAGTAGGCATAGTACCACTGAGCTAAATCCCCAGCCCTGAAAAATTTCTCATTACTAGTCTTCGAAGAATACTGTACTTCTTTTGTACTTTGAAAGATGACCCCTGGATCTTCACAGTGAGCTGTTCAGCTATTTATAGTAAGGCTTTGGGAGTTCTAGTAAAACACATGTGCCAGTTTTCGTAGAAGTTTTTCCTTTGTCTTACAAACTTGCCTCAGGCTCAGAGGGTATTTAACCCATAATTACTTTTAACCTACATCTCTCAGCATGTTCTGCTTTTTAACTTACTTTTATACATTTTGCTCTTCTTTCCCAGTTTTAGCTCTCTGTTGTACCTTTTCTGATATATCTGAGAAGAATGGCTCAGAACCGTTACTTGGCAGAATCAGCATCTATCTTTATTCTGTGCCTCGTCCTGATGACAGTCACTTAATGAGTCACTTGAAAAAATGACCTTACAGCAATATTTGGCCTCTGAGCTTTGAGGAGCACAGAAGCTTTGTTTTTCCATGCGTGAACTCTTGATGATTTGGGAATATTGCATTCTGTCTCCTCTTTGTGGCTATAGTAATTTTGTATCTCAACAGGAGGAAGTACTGAGTACTCCAGTAGTAAGTGTACAGGTAAACTTGGAAGTGCTTGTGAAGTAGTGCTGAGTGTACATGTCTGGTCTTGACAAACATAGCTGGAAGAGAACATCTGGGGACTGCCAAGTTTTTTGAGATGAACTTCTCAGATATTGCACGTGCTGACTTACATAGTAGAGTTTTAGGGGAGGTATATAGTTTGCTCTTGAGCTCCTAAGAAATGATGATTTAGTTAGGTCAGACATTTCTGCATCATGCTGGGTAGAGTGATGCATGCCTGTAGTCCTGGAAACTTGGCAGACCTGGATAGGAAGATTGCTTAAGCCCACAAATTTAAGACCAGACTGGGAAACTCAGACAGACTCTGTTTAAGGGGGAAAAAAAAATCTGTATTGCAGTTATTAGTGATTGCTTGGAATGACTGTTTAGTTTTGTTGCTCAGTTCTGATTTCTTTAATGACCTAAGGGAAGGAGGTTTCCCTTTGGCCTTGTGATTGGGTGTTGACTGTTGTTTTCTCTCTGTGTCTGTCTGTCTCTCTCTCTCTCTTCTGTCTCTTTCTGTCTGTCTCTGTCTCTCTGCCAGTCTTTCTTCTATCTTGGACATTAAATTTAGGGCTTTTGCACTAAACTATATCTTTGACTTATTTTAAAAATTTTTGAGAAAGGTCTTGGTCTTGGTAAGTTGCCTAGGCTAGACTTAAATTTACTGTCTTCCTGCTTGAATATCCCAGAGTAGCTAACTAAGCTACCTAAGAAGTTATCTTCTAATGTGGGCTTCCTTTCTAGACTGAGCCCTGGGAAAGCACAGTTTGGCATTAGTCTTGGAGCTTTAGTCTCTCTGTTATTCAAATAGGTTGGTCTAGGTGGTCTCTAAAGTTCTGTCATATGGTAACATTTTATAGCTTTGAAGCAACTCTTCTAAAGTACTTCTGAAATTTTTGTGTTTCTTCTGGAACCAGATAGTATGAGCGTAAGTCACTAATTGAGAAGAGAATGAAGCTTATAGTTTAAGAAAGCCAAAGTGTTTGGGACTTGTGGGAAGCTGTTCAGATCATTTCACAGTGCTGTCTTTTTGAGGGGTGAGATGGGAGGAAGGGTCTCACTATGTAGTTCAGGCTGGGCTTGAACTCAGTATGTAGCTCAGGCTGCCTCAATCCCTAGGAGATCTTCCTGCTCAGTTTCCCGAGTGCTGGGATTACAGGTATGTACCACCATGCCCTGTCTTTCTTAATTGGTAGGGTAATGGAGCTATAGACCCTTAATTTGGCTCTTAGGGTAAAGTAGAAGGAACTGTGAGAATTGGCAGTTCCGGACCTGTTCTCTGATTTATACCACTGGAAGATTATTTCTTTTTTTTTTTTAGGTTTTTTTGAGACAGGGTCTCGCTTTTGTGGTTCAGGCTGGCCCTGAGCTCAGCCTCAAACTCACATCACAGCAATCCTCCTGCCTCTGCCTCCCGAGTGCTGGGATGACAGGCGTGAGCCACCACGCCCGGCACTGTGGTATGTGGTACTGGTTGCTGCTGGGCGTGAGTCTCCACGCCCAGTATTGTATGTGGTTACCGGGAATCGAACCCAGGTCCTTGCGCTTGCAAGACAGGCGCCAGAATCACTGAGCTAAATCCCTGGCCCTGGAAGATTATTTCTTGAAAATAGGGCAGTGGAAAAACAATGCTTTTAAACCAGAAGATTTCAGTCTTTTCTCTGGTATCTTTTGAGCTCTGTGATCTTTGGACCTTAGTGTCTTTATCTGCAAAGGACAGATCAGCTCTTATCACCTGTGATGCTATACATCACTGTTTGTCCTAAAAGTGCTAGAGTGGGGAGAGTTCACTTATAAATTACCTGCCTTTGTCTTCTGCACGTTCAGTCCACTGCCAGTGTGTCCTGTACAGCTCAAGTGAGGAGTGCTTCAGAGGGTAGAAACTTGCTAACATCATACAAAACAAAGCTGTGCAAAAGCAA
Source organism: Petromus typicus (assembly GCA_004026965.1). Taxonomy (NCBI): domain Eukaryota; kingdom Metazoa; phylum Chordata; class Mammalia; order Rodentia; family Petromuridae; genus Petromus; species Petromus typicus. The sequence continues at coordinate 43,257 of PVIR01009555.1, read as the reverse complement.
ATGAAATGCTTTAATTATTTGACTTTTAAGATGTCTTAGGTTTGATTTTGATCAGACAAACTTAAGCTTATTTTGCACTGTGTAAACATCAGTCGCATTGTTGCTTCTCTGAGGAAATGGAAATTACAGTAATTTCTTATGCCATCTCTATCTAGATGCTTTATCTGTAGTCATGACCTGGTTGTACAATTTTAGATGGTTGTGAACAGTACTGTATGTCCAAGTACCTGCATTGGTTCTGCCTAGAGCATAAATTATGAAAAGAAAACCTTAGGAACTCTTGGATTATAGTAGGTGTTCTTGTGCCCAGGGACACTGAGGATTGGGAATGCATGCTTCAGGAGGCTTGGGACCATTGGCCATGCTGTGGAGTGAACTTGCCTGCAAGAGTTTAGGCATGTCTCCTGCAGCCTCTGCTAAGAGTGAGGTTACTGCACTCAGTCTCTTAAGTTTCCCTGCAGCTTCTAGGTTCTGTGCTTTTCCTCAGAGCTGGAGTATTGCATTAGGACCCGGCTTGGGTTTGTGTTGTTTTCAAGGCCCAAAGGAGCTGCTTCATCCTTTTTTTTTTTTTTTTCCCCAAGGAGATAGGCCACATAACCAACCCCACAGAGCCTGACTCTGCTGTGAGTTGCTCATGTAACGAGGTACTTATACATTGGGGACTGCATAGATTGTTTATAGTAACCAAAAGGACCTTAGCATGGTGCCTTAGCAGCATGCCTTATCATGCTGTGTTCGACTAGCTGCCTGCTTAAAATCTTGCTGCAGAGGCATTTTCTGTTTGGAGTTAGAGATTGTATCTCTTCTCAATTTGTCCCTTTTGAATTTAAGGCTTCCCACTGTCCTAAGGATCAAAGCAGTAACCAAGGAAATGGTTCCGTGAATTTAATATGAAAATGTTAGGAATGTCTTCATATTTGAATTTTGATGCTTTAGAAAAGTTATTTGGGGGCTGGGGATATAGCTCAGTGGTTCCGGCGCCTGTCTTGCAAGCGCAAGGATCGGGTTCGATTCCCAGTAACCACATAACAGTACTGGGCTTGGAGACTCACCCCAGCAGCAATCAGTACCACGTACCACAGTGCCGGGTGTGGTGGCTCACACCTGTAATCCCAGCACTCGGGAGGCAGAGGTAGGAGGATTGCTGTGATGTGAGTTTGAGGCTGAGCTGAGGGCCAGCCTGAACTACAAAGCAAGACCCTGTTTCAAAAAACCTTAAAAAAAAAAAAAGAAAAGTTATTTGGCATTTAGTGGCTCTTTGCTGTCTCCCTAATAATAGGTACTTTTTTCAGTGCTGGAGTCAATACCTTTCTTTCTTTTTTTTTTGAGACAGGGTCTCACTTTGTAATTAAGGCTGGTCCTGAACTCAGCAATCCTCCTGCCTCTGCCTCACAGGTGCCGGGATTACAGGCATGAGCCACCACGCCCAGCACCTGTGGTATGTGATACTGACTGCTGGTGAGTGTGAGTCACCACTCCCAGCATTGTGTATGGTTACTGGGGATCAAGCCCAGGACCTTGCAAGGCAGGTGCTGGAACCACTGAGCTAAATCCCCAGCCCCTTGTTCCTCTTTTGACACTGCTATCCTTTAATTTCTGTGTGCATGAGGAGTTTTGCCATAAGAGAAACTGATCTCAGTGACTGTTCACACATATTATCTGCTCATACAGTTGGGTCACAGCTAGGCTGTTCTTTGTGATGATGGAAATCTCACATACCTCTCCCAGATTTTGACCAGTGCTGTCACTGCTTTGGAGCACTGAGGTTGTTGATAGCAACAGAGGGCTCTCAGGAATGGTCCCAAGAAATGTGGGTGGTAAAGCGGTACAGTAAGCTGTTTCCATGGATTGTCCTCCAGGGACCTAACACTTGACTAATTTTAATTGCGTGTGCCAGGGTCTAATTACTTGGAGTATCTGCTTCGCCTGTCTAGGCTTCTGTAACAAAATGCCATAAACTCACTGACTTACTAAACAATAAAAATGTATTTCCAAGTGGTAGGAATGGGAGAATTAGCCCTCTGGAGTTCTGTGGCCACTGATCCTAATCATGAGAGCCCAGCCTTCATGATCCAGTCAGCCCCCAAAGCTCTCATCTCAATACCACCCATTGATATCGTTAGTGGGTAGCTTCCATCATAGGATGACAGGCAGGTAGAAGTGTTCTCAAGAAATGTTTATGTTCTAATCCTTGACCACTTAACACTTTCATGCTTTTACTGTTAGCAGCATGTATGTGTCCTGTAGGAACATAAATCAGTGCTATTATTTATTTATTTATTCTCAAAACGTCTTCTGCCTTCTTTAGCTTCCCTTTCTTTTTTAGTCATATTAAAGGTGGCAGCATCACTTAACCAGTCTCTCAAACTTAAATTTGAAAATTTGGAATTATCTGTATTCTTCTTACTACATATTTACCATTTGTAGTAAATTACCAAGTCTTATTTGTTTCACTTCCAGAAATGTCTTCCAGATCCATGCTGTTGTTATTTTGGTCCCCAGTGTTGTACTGTTTAAGGTTGAATGGGGTTTATTTCTGCCCAGAATTTTCAGCAATCTCTTTAAAGTTTTTGTCTCTAATTTCTGTCGTCCTGTTACTGTTGTCCCACCAGATTTTCTTCTTAAAGAATTACTCTCATGTTGGGTGTGGTGGTTCATGCCTGTAATCCCAGGATTTAGGTGGCGGAGGCAGGAGGATTGCTTCGAGTTTGAGGCCAGCCTGGACTACCTAGTGAGTTCCAAGGCAGCCTGAACTACACAGTGAGACCCTACCTCAAAAAAATAAACAATAACAAAAAAATTACTCCATTTTCTAACAATTCCTGTCTCTGTTGTTGTTTTTTGTAGTTAGCTTCCTTTGCTCGTTAGTATGTTCTGGGAATATTTCTGTATTTCATTATCAGGGTACATAAAATATGTATATTGTAGTTTAACCATTCCTCCTGGGATGTTTATTGTGTCTTCCATTTCCTGTTACAAGCAATACTGAAATGAACATCCTTGTACATGTTGCTTTGTATACATGCGCAAGCATGTAGATAATGAAGAGTGGAATTTTGGGAATAAAAACGAATATATATTATAATGTTCATGATAACAGCAACTTCGTTAAGTAAAGTTGCTACCTATGTATTTTATGCTTTGTGCTTTGTTTTTGAGCTTTATGTTTGGTGTGGAATATGTCTTGTGTCCTTCCAGCCTTAGCTTTCTGATGGATGTGTTCACTCCTTTAGTCAGGCACTGTCGCTTCCCAGTTTTGTATTCAGTACATGTTACATGGCATGTGCTCTATGTTGAGCATTTAGCACTGGTGAGAAAGGATCCCTGCCCTCCTGTAGCGTCACTCTTAACCACACAGAGCTTGTGCCATTCTCAGTTTCTTTTTAGTATGGCTTCTTTCTTTTCTCCCTAGAAAATTTTGTTTTATGATTTTAGCTAGCTTACATTTTATTCTGATTATCATCTCCCCAAGTAGACTCAAGTATACCTTCCTTAGTACTCTCTTAGTATTCACATCTTTCTCTAGCTTTTCCCCTGAAGGATTTAAATTGGTTAATGTGTGTATGTCTGTTTATTTTTTGAATGTATGAGTATGTGTAAACAGATGGTCCTCCTCCCATTAGGTTATAAGCTCAGTATTTACATACAATATTTACTCGACTCTTTCCCCAGCTTAGTACTTTAAAAGTTTGAATAAGTAAATGGGCAGCAGGTCATCAGATGGACATGGTTTTGGAGGACACTGTAAGGAGTTGCAAAGAGGAGTAAGAACTGGCTCATCTTTAAGATGTAACCAGAAAGACTATAGTCTGGGAGATTAGAAATAGAGGAATAGACTGAAGGCAGGCTGTGAAAAAGCTCTGCACAGACTTTATTAGCTGTGGATACTTCAGGAGAATTTAAAGGATGAGATGAATTCTCATACATGAGATATTCTGGTAAGTTTATAGCTAAAAGGATTTTTCCCTGCTTGAGCTAAATACCATGAGGGAATACATATGATAAGAAAGTGTCCCTGACTTTAAGAGTTTCACTGTGGGCCAAATCTGGCCCTTCACCTGTTTTTTATGGCCTGTGAACTAAGAGTTTCACACTTTAAAAATGATTTTGAAGGCATGTTTTGTGACCTGAGAAAAGGATAGGAAATTCAAATTTCTTTGTGCTTAATTAAATTGTGTAGGAAGACAACTGCATTTATTTACATACTGACTATGTTTGACCTACAGGAATGTAGGTGAGTAGCTGTAATGGAATATTTGATTCAAAGTATCTATAATATTCACTGTTAGACCCTTTACAGAACCAGTCTGCCTGCTGCTATGTTAAGAGAGTGGGAAAGATCCAAATAAAGCAGAGGAGAGAAATGACATTCATACTGAGAGGATTAGTTTGAGTTAGGAGAAGGGTCAGGAAATATTGGCAGTCATAAAAGGCTTAGGGTTGACACAGTGATTAGCTTTCTTATTTTATGATACAAGGAAATCAAAATTGGAGTCAAAGTCCAGTGACTCGCATATTGGCAGAGTTACCCCACAGTGACTGACACAGAAGCCTTGAAGGCTATAGAGGAGGATGATAAGATCATTGCTGAGGTGTGATCTTATCAGAAGTGATGAACAGACTAAAAACAGACTTCTTTTCTTTATTGAGTATAATGTTTCTGTTTTTCTCTTCTATTTCTAGAAGACCTTTGAGCCTTACTTCGAGATTTTGGAAGCATACTCAACAAAAGCCAAGAATTATGTAAATGGGTATTGCACCAAATATGAACCCTGGCAACTAATTACCTGGAGTGTCCTATGGACTCTGCTGATAGTCTGGGCTTATGGGTTTATCTTCCAGCCAGAGAGTAAGTATGTTGTTCCCCAGTAAAGGTAGCATGAAATATCCATACCTTGGAACTTGTAGTGAGTGGATTGGATTAACTTCTTGCCTTTTGTTTGGTTCTGATTTTTAAAATCTTTTTTTTTTTTTTTTTAAGGGTTTTTTTTGAGACAGGGTCTCGCTTTGTGGTTTAGGCTGGCCCTGAGCTCAGCCTCAAACTCACATCATAGCAATCCTCCTCCCTCTGCGTCCCGAGTGCTGGGATTACAGGCGTGAGCCACCATGCCTGGCACTGTGGTATGTGGTACTGGTTGCTGCTGGGGTGAGTCCCCACGCCCAGTATTGTTATGTGGCTACCGGGGATCGAACCTGGGTCCTTGCGCTTGCAAGACAGGCGCCGGAACCACTGAGCTATATCCCTGGCCCAGATTTTTAAAATCTTAAAGACATTGTCTTGCAATTTGGTAACTCCTACTTACGGTGATTTTAAAAATTTATTTGCATTTAAAGCTCACAAAAAAATGCTTCAGAAATTAGTCATCGTAATTTGTCATTCATAGATGTCTCAGAATATGCCTTAACTCTTTTTTAGTACCAATCTCTCTCTGGAACAAAACTGTATTGGTTTCATTTTGGGCCATTCTTTTCAATAAAGACCCAACAAAATTGGAAAATTGGAACAGCACCCATGGCTCCTGTTTGTCTGTTTAGTGCCCGGCGCTGAGTCAGGCTCTGGGAATGCCTGTGGAAGTAGTGTACGGTCTGACTTCTTAGAGTGGAACTTCTAATGTGAGGCAGAAGATAAATCTCAGGATTCTTATAAATCCTATACCTACTCAGGTTTAGTGGGGGTTTTTTGGGGTTTTTTTTTTTGACAAGGTCTCACTTTGTAGTTCAGGCTGGCCCTGAACTCACTATGTAGTCCAGGCTAGCCTTGAACTCACAGCAATCCTCCTGCCTCTTGTCTCCCCAGTGTTGCACCCAGCTCATTCTTCCTCAAGGTTAAGCTTTTTTCCTGCCCACTCATCTCCTGACTGCATATGACCATGGTGTGAGGTTTTTCCCTGCTGGCTATGCTTAGTATAATATATTTGATGATGCCTAAATCCAAATAGCAGGGGTACTGTAGGTGTTCTCTTATCAGTCTGAACCTTTTGCTCACTCTCATTCAGGTGTCTGAGTTAACTTTCTTTGTATAAAGAACCAATTACTTTGTGGAGAATCTAGTCATTTCACATTTGCTTGAATTAAGGCAATGTTTTGCTTGTTTCCCTGACATCTTTTTTTTTTTTTGAGACAGTCTCCTTATGTATCTCAGGCTGACCTTTAACTCACTATGTAGCTGAGACTGGTCTCTCCTGCCTCAGCCTCCCAAGAGTTGGAATTACAGGTGTGCACCACCATGCCCAGCTCCCTGATAACATCTTTTTAAGGGGCTCTGTAATGTCTCTGCTTTCTTTCTCTTCCCCCAAGAAAGTCAGTTTAGAAGTCAGATTGCTTTTATCTTTTTACCATTGAGATAGCCATTGAAGAATTGTGGAGTAATACACTTGGCAAGAAATAACAAGCCAGATACAAGTTCCACTGCTTTAAGAGTTTTTTAATTAAACTGGAAAGAGGTATAACTGTCCTGCCTAAAATACAGTTCACTGCAGCTTTACAAACCCTGTCCTTGGTTTTCATAAACTCTGATTAGATTAACCTTTCTGCTATATGTGCTCAGTGGTTTGGGTTGTAGGTGCAACATGTGTCATCTCTGCACACTGCTTTCCCAAACAATGCTATGCAGTGAGCAAAGAGCCCATCACCCTGCAAGGTAAAGTGCCCCATTCTTGTCCAGAGAAACCCAGAGTAGTAGCATAGCAGTGTGTATCTGTTTCTCTTTTCATTGTGATAAGATATATATATATGAAACATAAGCCAGAGGTGTTGGTGTGGACCTGTCATTCCAGCCTCAGTGAGGCTGAGCTAAGCAGATCACCAAATTTGAGCCTAGTCTGGGCAACTTAGTGACTTGTGTAGATCTTGTCTGGCAAAAAATGACTGGGTTCATTTTGACTATGTGAGGAGTGCAGAGGGGTGATGTTCATCTCAGTGCGCAACCAGAAGCAGTGTAACTTCTTTTCAAAGTATGAATTTATGAAACCAGACTAAATGTAGAGCTCTTGAGATTTATATTTATTTGCTATGATGAGAATTAATTTAGGCATTTAATTCCTTAGTTTTTTAAAAAAGCTAGTTTATTTTAGTTGACAAGTAAAAATCGCATATATTTATCATGTACAGTGTGCTATTTTGGAATATGTGTACATTATGGAATGGCTAAATAGGGCTAGTTAACATATCTATTACCGCACATACTTTGCATTTTTCTGGCTAGTTCTACAGCTTACTGTGCCGTGCATTTTGCTTAGCTGGTGGCAGATGCACTGCCTGCCGTCTTGGGTCCCAGTGTGAACCCTACCTGCCTCTTGTTCAGAGTGGGATATGCTGGCTCTGAGCATTCCATGAGGAAATATTAGTAGCAAAATACTAAGATCCCCGTGGCTGAACTCCAAGGCATTTTAGTAATGTGTATCTCATTACAAAATGAGTACATGTTCACTATAAGAAGTTTAGACAATATGGGTAAGCTATAGGAACAAAATTAAAATCTTAACATCCAAAGGCATCTATTTCTAGGTCTAACCTAAATAAGGTGAACCACAGAAAATGTAGATTAAATAGGCCAAAAATTGTTGAATATTGACTGTTTTATACGGCTGAGGACACAGTAAACAATTTTTATTTCCTAATATTCAGATTGAATTTCAGGTGTTGATAAGACTATCTTTCCTCCAAAGATCAGGGATAATTTTGTTAGGCTTCCTGTTCTTTTTTTTTTTTTTGCTGTTCTTTTGGTACCTTGCCCAGGTAGAAGTATGCTGTGAACTGCTGAGTGATCAAGTTACTTTTAGTATATTGTAGTAGAAGCATCTGAAATCTGGAGTTTTATTATGTTAGAGTGTTAAGAAACTCTGGAACAAAGGGTAGAGAATGCATAAGAACTGGGAAGGGCAAAATCCTGGGCAGAGGTTAGCTGCTTCCCAGGCACTGTGTCTTCCTGGATTCTGCTCTGTGATTATCAACCCAGAGCTTACTCCTTAAGGCTTCAGTGTGGAATTTAACCAGGCGTTGGTTGTCCATTGTTCATCAGCAGATACCAGCTTAATGTGAGGGGAGTTGATCAGTTCTCCGTTTCTTGAAGAGCTTCTTGAGCAGCACCCTGAAGCACTTTTCCCCCGCGGTCAAATGAGTTTGGAAATACCTGCCCAACTTGTCATAAACAGAATTTACACACTGCAAGGAAAGAATCATTGTTTTTTCACAGGCTCTTCTGTTTTAGTTGAAGAAATTCATGTTTAAAATTGCTTTGGTTGTGGAGTGGAGAGGGAAGATGGACTTCTCAGATTGCCTTAGGAACATAGTACAGGTTCATGCTCAAATCATGCCTGGCATAATTCCTACTGTGCATTTGAAGCATCAGAGAGTTGTGAGCTAAAAAGGGAAGACTTCAGTTAAATCTCTTGATCTGTAGCCTTGAGCAAGTTTTCATGCCCTGACCATCAGTTGTTTTTCGTGTCACTCAAGAAGAATTAAAGCCTATTGTAGACCAATCTCATAACATTGTTGTTAAGAGTCAATTGAGATTTATTGAATGTGAGTGCATTAAACAGTCTAGTTAGATACTATGTATTTATAGTTTATTACTATAAATTTTATTTATACTTGAAGTATAAATTATAATTTTATATTATATAAATTTTATTTATAACTTTATATATACATTTATTATGATTGTACTTATAATTATTATTGCCTCCTGTCAAACACAGTTCTGTCCTTGTACTGTATTCTAGTGTCCATGATTTTCAAGTACTTTTGAGGTCCAAAAAATGTTGCTAGTATCTGTGTGTGATGAGAAATGAGAGAACAAATCCTGAAAAGAACTAAGGGTTGGTAATTTCTTTGGGGACAAGGGTGAGAAGCATTGGGCCTCTGAAAACCATGGGAAAGTTTCTGAATATATGTGTCATTTGACCCAGCAGTTCTGCTACTGCACATTTCTTTGTAGACCTACTTGTGTGAATGCATGGTGTATGTTACAGACTCTGAGCATAGATTGTAATAGCAAATACTACAGAGAAGCTGTAATGTGTCAGTAAGGGGTTGCTTCTTATATTATAGTACTCTTAAATAATGAAATAATCTGCAGCTAGTAAAATGAATGGGAAAATACTGATCCCTTAAGGTAATATTTCTAAGAAAAATAAGATCTAATACAATACTAGACTCTGCTACCTTTTGTATTAAAATGGAGAGAAAGAAGTATATATCTTTATTGTTAGTTGTATATACATAAACTAATTCTTGAAAAATGTGTTGGAGACTAGATGTGTCTAACCTGGAGCCAAGTTAAGGTCTGTGAGATAAATGAAAGGGTGTAAAATCATTGTACCTGTGTTTATTTTTTTAAAATACTAGACCACATAAATGTATTCTTTATTCAGAAAATTAAAAGGTGTCTTAAAAAGTAAACCAAGTGTTTGTTTGCGAAGTGAAGGGAAGTGAGGTTGTGAGAGACATAGTGAATAATCTGTTGATTAGCAAGCAGGTCATATCCATGAAAATACATTGGAATAATAGAACCTTTGTTTCTTGTAGGCTTATGGTTCAGGTTTAAAAAGAAGTTTTTTAAGCTCATAAGGAAGATGCCGTTTGTTGGTACAAAGGTGAGTAGCTGCTGTTACCCCCCCTTGGTAATCATAACTCTTTCTTCCTATTCACTAAAATTGCTGTGTGCAAAGGAAGGCTGAACCTTGTCTACCACCTCCATAGGATATTTGGCAGTGTTTGAAAATAGTCTGGGTTGCTGTGACTCCAGTGGAGTATGGCTGGCATCTAGTGGGTAGAGAGCAGGTGTCTGAAATACTGTACCCTGCGCTGGACAGTCCTACAGCAGAGATTCATCTGCTTAAGGTGTTAAAAGGGCCAAAGTTGTAGACACCTTGATATAACCGTTTCTCCAACATAAAATGAGAGATCTCTTGAAGAAGAATAATCTGAAATTAGAAAAGTTGACTGAAGCATTATTCTTTAAAGTAGTATTTGGATGGGCTAAATTTAAATATAAGGAGTTAAATTAGGTTAGCTAACTTTCTGTAAGAGACTAGGTAGGCTGTACCATGTTTCTTGTAGAGGACAGGTTGTAGGGAATGATCTTGATTATTTCAGGGAAACCTTTTTCTCAAAATCCCTCCTTCCTTTGGCCCTTTGGTACGGTTTGCTGGCTCAGAAACTTAAAGAGATAACCAAGATATTCTCTTGCTCTTTGTACCTGCTTGCTATCTTCACTGTTTCCTGCTTTCCCTCACTCACACTGGATAAGATATCCCATATGAGCTTCTCCTTCTCGTTATTTGCAGGCAGGGGAAGATAACAGGGCAGGTCCCATGCAAGCTCTGAGGAAGCCAGAGAAGTCGTTGATGGCTATCATCTCCCACAGTTGCCTGTCCTGCTCCTCAGCTGTCTTTGCGGTTCTTTTCCAGCTTAACTTGCCTTTAAGTTTTCTTTCACTTTTGGCCTTAAGTGTCCTGGAGTAAGAAAGGAGCCTTCCTGTGGCAGATAGACTGTGTCACAAAGGGTAGCAGTGTTTCCCTGTCGCATGACCTGCATGTTTTCTGTTCTTAACCTTCTCACTTAGTCCATTTCAAGGCTTTGAGACAAATGCTGCAGTTCCAAAAACCCATTTGTAAACTGACAACACACTTGAAAGATCCTTATAGAGGGCTCTTTACTTTTCAGATGCAGATTCTGAGGCTCAGAGAAGGAGTTACCTCAGTTGGCCACTTATACCACATTTGTTGAGTACTTGCCCAGTGCCAGGCACTTTTTTTTTTTTTTTTTTTAGGTTTTTTGAGACAGGGTCTCGCTTTTTTTTTGTGGTTCAGGCTGGCCCTGAGCTCAGCCTCAAACTCACATCACAATCCTCCTGCCTCTGCCTCCCGAGTGCTGGGATTACAGGTGTGAGCCACCACGCCCGGCACTGTGGTATGTGGTACTGGTTGCTGCTGGGTGTGGGTCTCCACACCCAGTATTGTTATGTGGTTACCGGGGAATCGAACCCAGGCCCTTG
>PVIR01009555.1:0-32158 GCA_004026965.1 Petromus typicus | reverse complement strand
AACCACTGAGCTAACTCCCCGGTCCCTGCCAGGCACTTTTTTGAGTGTGAGGACAAAGAGATAAACAAGATGCTGTCCTGCCTATTGGGAGAGACCCTGTATTTTGGTATTTTGTGTATTTTGAGAACACAAAAAAATACATAGGAATTTCATTTTGAAATAAATGTTTTGAAGAAATTTACATTGAGTAATGTGATAGTGGCTATGAGGCAAGAATTAGGGGTGAGAAAGTACTTGCCAAGCTCTGTATATTCCTCTCATTGTAATTTTTTTGACCTTGTTCTCTTTTCCCAATGGCATGGTCTGTTCACAGAAGTCCACATAGTTTACTACAATTTATGTGGCCACTGTAGGTGCTGTGTAAGTTCTTGTTTATGACTTCACAAATATTTCCCCTTCATAGCCTGCCTCCATGTTGCCAAAGAACATGGGCTGTGCTGCCTGCCAGCGTGGGCATGGTCGGCTGTTGGAGGCAGACTTCAGAGGAGTGGCTTTCCCTGTGGTTTTGTTGGGGGCGCATTAGGACCCTCTTATATTTTAATCATACAGGGATAAGGCTGAGAAAATATAAATAGATCAGAGTGAGATCTTGGGCATCAAAGTTTAACAAATTCATTGCAGAAACTGTAGCATTTTATCATGTAGCTTCTTTCCTCAGATTTGCCATCCAAGAGTCTCTTAAGATAACAGTCCCTGCTGTTTTGCCTCCCTCCTTACTCTGCCCTGATTCCTCCCTTCCTCCCCTAAACTTTTCCTTACTTTTTATTTTCTGTCTCTCTCACTAAAAATAAGGCTCATGAGATCAGGAACTTTTCCACTGTGTACCCACTGCCTCAGTCTGTTTGGCCCACAGTGTGTCACTGGCCTGCACTAGTTGTTCAGCAAATATTTGCTAATCAAGTGAGTGAGTGAATGAGTGAAAGCGAATGGTTCCCAAGGTACCATTGTAGGGATGAAAGAAATACTCATAACTGATAGTCACAAGTAGCAGTAAGACTGTAGTTCTGCTAGCATTTCAGAATCAAGACAGTACAAACTGTCAGCAGCAGTTGAAGAGAGAGCAGTTGTCCTGGCCATGCTGCTTGTCTGCTCACATGCAGGAGCTGGTCTGGGCCCTCCAGATTCTGGGTGTATGTATCTGTTGAAGTCGCTTAGCATTTGCACAGTGACTGGGATCCCCTTCACTGCACTGTGGCTGGTTTCATGGCTCTGCCTTTGTTGCTTTCATGTGTATACTGCAGCTACTGCCAAGCTTGAATAAGGTCCAGATACTACACTCAGATTGGCGCTGACTTCAGCATCTGCAAACCAAATAAAGCAGTACTGGTGTCTACATGGCAGTGAGGAGTGTAAGGAAATTCGGTACATCTTTGATCATTGCAAAGTTGACTTTTGGCCATGCTAAAGATCAGACCTAGGGTGTTGCACTTGTTTGGCAAGCACTATACCACTGCATTACATCATTGCCAGCCCCAGAAGTTGGCTTTTTAGAATTCTCAGAGACTGTTGCACATGCTGGCGAAGCAGTCAAAATATCTCATCTTGCTGGGGATTTAGCTCAAGTGGTACTGTGCCTGCCTCGGAAGCACAAGGACCTGAGTACGATCCCCAGTATGACCCCCCCCAAAAAAAAAATCTCTAAGAAAGGAATATTATCCCAGTTCAATATCCCATGTGTAATGCCTAGTGTTGGGCAGTTGATTAGGTGTATAACTGGCTTCTCTGCTCTCTGAACTACATGCTTTCATTTTCTTGTTACATTTTTTCTTATGTTTGAAGATTCAAAACAAGTTGGACAAGATCTCAGAAGACCTTCGGAAGCACTTACAGTACCTGAAAGTGGATAAGGACTATGTGAAAGCTCTGCCTGCACAGGGTCTGAGCACAACTGCAGTTCTGGAGAGGCTCAAGGAGTACAGCTCCATGGGTAATACACTCGGACTGGGAGTGCTTTGTCCCCTCAGTGTGGCTGCTTTTGTCATTCAGTGTCTGCTTAGGTTAAGAATGACTCATCCCTGGGGCCAAGGATTTAGCTCAGTGGTTCCGGCTCCTGTCTTGCAAGCGCAAGGGCCTGGGGCCCAGGTTTGAGTCCCTGGTTAACCATATACAATACTGGTTGTGGAGACTCACACACAGGAGCAATCAGTACCACATACCACAGTGCCGGGCGTGTTGGCTCATGCCTGTGATCCCAGCACTCGGGAGGCAGAGGCAGGAGGATTGCTGTGATGTGAGTTGGAGGCTGAGCTCAGGGCCAGCCTGAACTACAAAGTGAGACCCTGTCTCAAAAAAAAACAAAACAAAAGAATGACTCATCCCTGGTCCCTGTATGTTCAGAAGGGCCTACTCTGCTTCAAGGACTGAATTTCATATTTGAAAATTTTAGATTCATCTTTCTTTTTTTGTTGTTTTTTGATTTTTTGAGACAAGGTCTTGCTATTTATTTCAGGCTGGCCTTGCACTCACAGTGTAGCCCAAGCTGGACTCAAACTTGTGACAGTCTTGCCTCAACCTCCCTGGCACTGAAATTGCAGGTATCCACCACTGCACCTGGCTCATCATTCATTTGTAAAGCGAGAAGATTTCAGAGAGAGTGGAACTTGGTTTCATTTCCTTTTGTAAACATATGTTTGCATTTTTAAAAAAGAATCTAAATAGAACTATGGGTTTATGAAATCTCTGTAAACAAGTTAATATAATACCAACACTCAAAGAGGAACATATCTCTTGGTAGATACAGATGGATAGATCTGATTAGGTCTATGTCTAGAGATATACTGGGGATATCTGTTGTCTCAGAAAGTTAGCCGTGTCTTGTGTGGACATACACATACATATGCATGTGAATCAATAGGAAGGATGACAACACCAGTGAGTTTAATTCCAGTCCGTTAGCAGTGGAGTTAGCCTGGATTCACAGCCTGCTTTGGCTGCCTAAACTGTGACCTCAGGGAGTTACTTATCTTCCCTCTGCCTCATTTTCTCTATGTCTGCACTCAGCTATGAGATCATACATGGAAATGTGTAATTCCGACATAGGTTGGATTGTACCTTATGTTCAATAAATGTGAACTATTTTTGCTGCAATTAATACAGACAGACATGATTTTTAGGTTAAGATCATATTATAAGTGCTTTTTAAAAACTAAGCTTTTTAGTTTCGCATAATTTTAGATTTATAGAAAAGTAGCAAAGATAATGTAGAATTTTTTTTTTGAGACAGGGTCTTACTTTGTGGTTCAGGCTGGCCCTGAGCTCAGCCTCCAACTCACATCACAGCAATCCTCTTGCCTCTGCCTCCCGAGTGCTGGGATCACAGGCGTGAGCCACCATGCCCGGCACTGTGGTACTGATTGCTGCTGGGCATGAGTCTCCATGTCCAGTATTGTATGTGGTTACCGGGGGATCGAACCCGGGCCCTGCATTCAGTGAGACAGGTACCAGCACCACTGAGCTAAATCCCCAGCCCAATGTAGAATTTCTTATGTGGTCTTCACTCATCTTCTGACGGTCTACAATTTGCATAGCCATGGTACATGTATCAAAACAAAAAATGAACATTAGTATGTTCTGTTATCTAAATTGTAAATTCTATTTAATCAGTTTTTCTTTAAATACCTTTTCTTCTGTTCTGATAAACAGTTCAGGATACCACATTACATTTTGACAAACAAAATTTCTAATCAGTATGTGTTGAATTCTTGACCTCAGATTATACAGAATTAGACATAGTCTAGGTCTTGATGACACAGACCAAGAGTTAGTGCCTGTGATCTATAATTTAAAGAGTTCCATTGTTATGACTGCCATCTGATTTTTTCCCTTTAATTTTTAAGTCATATCCCTTGTACTTTCTAGCATAGGAAAAGAATAGGTGATGAGGCCAATACTCTATTCTTAAAAGGCTAGTAATCTGCATAAGCTGTGCATAATATAGCAGTGTCCTCCAAAGTATGAGAGGAAGTCAGACTGGTAGAAGCTGGAGCTCTGCAGATGGCTATGGGAGTGGGGTTGGTCTGTGTATCACCCTTCTGCTATCTTGCAAACCTGAAGATTTTTGCTTTGCGGTGTCTGTGACTACCACACTTGCATTTTTTAGTCCATAATAGCTTTCTCACTGCCCACTTTTAGTAGGGCACAGCTGTGTTGCAGCAAAAAGACCCAAGACTCTCACATAAGCAAGATCCTCACCATTTCTGATGATGTAGGAATACCAGGGGAGGGATGCAGACAGTCTGGCTGTGTTCTGGTCAGGAGCCATTCTCGGTTTTATCCCACATCAACTATGTGCCTGATCTTGAATGCTACAGCATACCCTACTGGTCACAGGTGGCTACTTCTGTGCAGGGTTCTAGGCTTGGAAGAAGAAGGGCCCGAGACAGGGGTATGCAGGGCTCATCCTTCATGATGGCCCGTGCCCAGGCTCCAGCTCTGAGAACAATGTGTAAGAGTCCTCACTTTGCTCTTGCTCTTTTTTGTCAACTCTGCTCTCAGTGGTTCCCATACTTCTGTGACTGGTTGGGAGGAGAATGAAGGAAAAGGTCACTTTAAAGCCATGCAGAGAACAGAACGTAAGTACAGGCAAAGGATAGTTCTTCTGCTGTGAGAAGGCTGCCGAGGAGGAAGACAGCATCATTACTGGATTGTCTTTGTTGCACCTCAGTGCTGTTAGCTTCTTTTCACACTGTTGCCATTGATTGACAGGCTTCTTATTTTGCAGCAGTAAATTTTTGTTGAACTTCTTTCTATATTTAATATAAGAACTACATTGGGCTCCTTTTCTGTGCTTGGAGGGCACTGTATTGGAACCTGACTGTCTTCCCTCATGACTGGGCCCCCTTGACTTTCTCTGCAGATGACATCTGGCAAGAAGGGAAGTCCTCAGGAGCTGTGTACAGCGGAGAGGAGAAGCTCACAGAGCTGCTCGTGCAGGTGAGTGCCAGGGCTTGGATGTGTGTGGGCACTTTCCCAGTGTCCTTACCTCACCTCTTCTTCCATTTGTCATAGAACAACTGACTTATGGAAAGCTTATGGTTGAATAAAACCACAGAATTTCAGAAAAGGTCTCTTCATCCTAGCATGAGCACATAAGTATAATCCTCTCAGATAATTTTGATCTGGAAAAAAGTAAAATGTTTTATTTCGAGGCTTTACAGAGGCCTTAGGGGAGAAGGCATATTACTAGGAAAGGTAGTCTGTCACTTGAGATTTTTAATGGTAAGACTGATTCTGTTTGGTAATAAGAGACAAGATAGAGACAGTCAGTCATAATTTTCTCCGATCACATGACCTGAAATGATAGTAGTCTCACTCAGTGGACCCTCCTTGACTTACAAACTGAATTTGTTTGCAAGGACTGCTTGTAACTCAGATTGGTCAGTTGAAGTCTCAGGCTCCTTACACAACCTTTAGAGTCTCGTTTATACAGGCAGATCTCAGTGTCCTTAAAAGAGACATTGGTCCAGGATTTTTCAGTTGACCTCACACAGAAAAGGATTCTGTAGTGGTCTTTCCAGAACTCTTTAAGGGTTAATATGTATCTGAGACTGTCTGGAAGCAAAAGCAGCTGGCATTCAAGTCAACTCACGATGTCCTTTATAAGTCAAAACTAAAATTCTGGTCATAACCCAACTTGTTCATATGTTAGGCTGGTTGTAACTCCAGGGTCTACTATACTAAAATCATTCTGTCTTTGTTGACTTTAGAGTGGTCTTTTTGTAGCTTCCACCATTTCTGATCAAATCAAACTGTATGTATGTGTGCATGCATGTCTGCACATGTGTGTGTGACACTGGAGATTGAATCCAGTGTGTTGTATATACCGGGCAAGTGCTTTCCTGCTTTGATTACTCGTAGCCCTGGTCAAATTTAGTTTGAAAACCCTATTTATCATGGAAAATTAGGGTTAGATTGATGATCTCTCAGGCTGTTGTGTTTGATTATTAGTTATGGCACTGCACACCTTTCTCAATATAGAGATTATTTCTGTGCTTAAAGTCTTTTAATAGGTTCTTATTTTCTATGGAATAAAGTTCAGGTCATGGTGTGGTCCGCACAAGTCAGCTCCCATCTGCTGTTTTTTTTTTTTTTTTTTTTTTTTTTTTTTTTGAGACAGGGTCTCGCTTTTGTGGTTCAGGCTGGCCCTGAGATTAGCCTCCAACTCACATCACAGCAATCCTCCTGCCTCTGCTTCCCGAGTGCTGAGATTACAGGCGTGAGCCACCACGCCCGGCACTGTGGTATGTGGTACTGGTTGCTGCTAGGCGTGAGTCTCCACGCCCAGTATAGGTATGTGGTTACCGGGATCGAACCTGGGCCCTTGCACTTGCAAGACAGGCACCGGAACCACTGAGCTATATCCCCGGCCCCCTCCATCTGCTGTTTAACCTTCTGTTAGCAAACCATGAGAACACTTAACTCCCACTTTTGTGTACTAAAAGCCACCCTCCATCTTATTTCCTTCCTGTCATCATTCTTCCTGTTCTTGTGGATGAATTTCTATTCATCTCTGCAAGACACCTTCAAGAGCAATCAGCACGTTGTGTTGATCCTTCTTTCAGGTGTCTTAGTGCTATACCGAAAATCTGGTGTTGGCCTCATTAACAATAGCAGTCTTGTGCCAGGCACTCTAATCAGAGTTTTACATGCAGAGTGTTATTTACTTACTTCTAGAACTGTATAAGGTAGGTTGCATGATTATTCCTGTGCAGATGAGGAAACTCAGTCTCAGAGAGTTATTTAATGTATGCAGCTAGAAACAATAGGCAGAACTATGAGTTCAAACAAGATCTGTTGTTGTGTGCTTTTAACTGTATTTATACTTCTTCCCTTATCACACTGTAAAATAATCTATTTGCATGCTTATTCACTATATTTTGATTTTCTGAAGGTTGAACATTGTTATCTTCTCTAGCTTTCTAGCTTTGAGCCTACTACCTTGAAATGTATGTTTAGTGTATGAGTCTTTGTCCTCTACATTGTAATAGTCTCTAACTCACATCTTCTTGCATTTCCTCACAGGCTTATGGAAATTTTGCATGGAGTAATCCACTGCATCCGCATATTTTCCCAGGACTACGTAAATTAGAGGCAGAAATTGTGCAGATGGCTTGTTCCTTGTTCAGTGGGGGACCAGATTCTTGTGGATGTGTAAGTATATGCAAATAGCATCAAATAATCTTACCTGTTAAGCTTAAAATGGAAGAGTTTATGTATTTTGGGTTAGGGATGTAACTCAGTGATAGAGTGCTTTTCTAGCATCCAGGGCTCTGGATTCAATCCTCAGTTTTCATATATATATATAAAAAATAAAAGCTGAGTGAGGGGAGCTCATGCCTGTCTTTAATTCCAGCTTCTCTAAGGACTGAGGCAGGAAGATCTCAAATTTGGGGTTAGTTTGGGTGACTTAGAGCCTGTCTTAAAAAATGGCTGGGGATATTATCTTAGTGCTTTCTGGGTTCAGTCCCCAGCAGTGCAAGTAAATATATGATTATTGTAGAAAAATTGAAATTGAGTGTGAGTTAAAATTTTAAACTTTTTTCTCTTTGAGTTAATGTTTTTATTCTCAGCAGTGTTTATTCCCTCCCTTGCTGTTCCTGTTGTATTTACTAGTTTTACTTTGGTGCAATTAGGTCTGTAGTCTTTTTCTATTGCTTCATTGTTCAGTCTTTGAATTCTTGTTTCCTTGAAAATCTAGAGTGAAAAAACAGTTTTGGGGAGTTAGTTACCTTCTGTTCCTTAGCTAGTTTCCTTCTGAGTTGGGCTGTACTTTGAATGTTGGACACATCTTCTTTCTCCCTCTCCTTCAGTCTTTTCGCAGTTACTGTTTTCCTTATGTTGGCCCTTCCTTAGTGGCTCTCTCAAGTGGTCTGTTTGTTCTGACACAGTGAGTGACTGCTTGTCTGCCACCATTTGATCAGAGGCAGGATGTAGCTAAAGCTTTGTTCTGTCTGTGTTAGTATCAGTATTTCTGAGTCTTTTCTGAGGTTCTGTTAAAAGTTTTCTCTCTGCCCAGTTGGAATAGAAAAATACATTTTGAACTTTGATTCTTGTTTTATTTCATCCTGCAGTCCTGAAGATTTCACTTAAAGGGGCAGGTATGATGTTCTTTCCTCCTGTTTTGCTAATTTCCCTTGGCAACCAAGTCTACCACTCACTGATCGATCAAAAGAGGAGGAAGATAAGGAAACCCCTTCTGTTTGCTTTTCTGAAGATTTGGGGGAACTGCTAATGATAATTCTAAGAATTTTTCTGACTCTCCAGTACCCCTATTTTCCATAGAGTCAGTTAGGAACTGTTTGACTGTGCTTCTGTGCATTATTCTTTTTCTTTTTTCTCTAGTCCGAACTCCCCTCCCTGCCATTAAGGACTAATCCAGGGCCTTATGCATTCTAGGCAGTCACTCTACCACTGAGCTGTATTCCCAGACCATTCCTCCCTCTCTCCTTCCTTTCTTTCTGTTTATTGAGACATGATCTTGCTAAGTTGTCTAGCCTCTCCTTGAACTTGAAATCTTTATGTCTCAGCCTCTCAAGTAGCTGGGATTGCAGATTTGTACCACTGTGCCTAGCTTGCTCACACCTCCCTCTTTTCTTCCTCTCTCCTTCCTTCCCCTTTCTCCTCTGCTTCTTGTTCCCCTCCCTCCTCCCTGTATCCTTTTCTCTTGCCCTCCTTTCCTCTGTCCCCCCCTCTCTTTCCTTTTCTTGGTGGTTTTATTATAGGGGTTGAACTCAACCTTGTGTTTGTGAGGCAGACACGGTGTCACTGAGTTAAATTCCCGGCCTTATTACAGGTTTTAAGTCTTTTTGTTTATTTAGTTGTCTTTATTTGTTTGTTTGTTTGTCTGTTTTTTAGATAGGGTCTTGCCTTTTAGGCTCCTTTTGGGCTGGCCCTGAGCTCACTGTGTAGCCCAGGAGAGCCTTGAACTCACACCAATCCTCCTGCCTCTGCCTCCCGAGTGCTGGGATGACAGATGTGAGCCACCATGCCCGACACTGTGGTATGTGGTACTGATTGCTGGCGGGTGTGAATCACCACGCCTAGCATTGTTGTATGTGGTTACTAGGATCTAACCAGGGACCTTGCACTTGGAAGGCAGGTGCTGGAACCACTGAGCTAAATCTCTGGCCCTTTTCATGTACTTTTTTGTTCCTTTTCTCAGCTGTTAGGGAAAGGCACTCTGTGAAGGAGTTTCAATCTTCCATCTTAATGTGGAAACCTAACGTTAGAGGCTTTTTGAGTTGCTTTAATTTGGTCATCTGTGCTGTTGTGACTTTCCTAATGGTGGTGGCAGGGATCAGGAAAGGTAAAACTGATTTCTAGTCTCTGTCAATATTTAGAATTCCATAAGAGAATTAGTTAGTTCTGGTATTATTTGAGTCTCTCTTCCCTCTTTTCCTGTCTCTTTCCTTTCTCTTCTGTAGGATCTGTTTTCATTTCTCTTTCTCTGACGCTGCTTTTGGTGAAGACACAGAGTTCAGCATTCAAAGGTAGAATGCAAGAAGACCAGACTATTCCTGACTAAGGGGTATAAGTTTTTCTCATTCTTTGTATTTTTTATTTTAAACTGTTTTCCTTGTTACTAACTTTATTTGCCTCAGTGACAGTGGATCAGAGGTAACAAAGTGCTGAAAGAAATAGGTACTCACTGGAACATTGTTGGCTAGTGCAAATGCCAGCAGCTCCAAAAACAGCTCAAAGAAATTTCTTAACTTCCTGAAATAAGTATGTTTGAGAGTTCCTATGTATATTGGAAAAAGTCGGATATCATGATAAGTAGTTAACTGGAGAGGCCATTTTCTCCACAGTTTCTGTTTTTCTCTGGGCGTAAGGAGTAGAGAGAAGTGGAAAGTTAAAGCATTTTTAAACATAGAAGTTTTAGGGATTATAATTTAAAATGAGAAGTAGAATTTAGGTATTCTTATTTTTACAGTCAAAGTGTAGTGGTTTGTGCCCAGAAAAAATAAAGATTTTGATTTGATTAGTTACTGACCTGAGAGTAGGGAGTAACGCACATGAAGTGAGTGAGTAGGGCTTTGGAAATAGTTTTGCTTAGGTCATTCCCAGATCTTAGTAAGAGACTGCTGAGCTGGAGACTTGGCTTTTTGGGTTTTTCCCGGGCTTTCTCCACAGCAGGCTTGGCTCCTCATGTGACATGCTGAGGTCTTATGCTAGACCACAGGACACGCTGATTTGCTGAGCTGATCTCAGCTGTCAGCACTTTGTCTTTCCTAGCGTAGAGATGCAGAGACCTTCAGACAGCTTACTTTGTGGATGAAGGTCACAAGTTTTGCGACAACTTTCTGAGTCAAAACTTAACTTTTCTGAGTAATCTTCCGTAACTCCTTACATTGTGGTTCTGTATCCAGTGATATTTTTGTCTTGCATTTGGATGTGGAGAAAGTTTTAATAACTATAGTTATGCTTCACTAAATACCAAAACATAAAATGTTTTACTTTTTATCACCAGCTATTAATAGGTGTCATTGATTGAATTGCTTAGAGACGTGGTTTTCTTGTCTTTGAAAAGAAAAGCCTAGTATTGTTGGAATCTTCAGAAATGGTAAATTTAAAGGATGTCCTGTTAACTCAGTGTTGATAGCCTTTTGTTTGTTTTGAGATTATTTCATTCTCAAATGTTAGAAAAAGATAGCTAGGTGGCTGAATTGTGCTCCTGTTGGTCATGGTTTACTGATCAAGTCAGATGACAAGAAATGTTAATTGAGGGGTCTATTACTGAGCTAAGTGTTAGTGCCTCAAATTTGTGAGTGTGTCTAATAAGAAAATAAGATGACTGAAAAGACTTCTGTGGCTTCATATGGACTTTGGCAAAGAAATTTGTGTATTAGAAATTTGTAGAAGGGCTGAGGATTTAGCTTGGTGGTTCTGCCCCTGCCTTGCTAGCACGAGGTCAGGAGTTGATCCTGGTAACCACATACCACAATACTGGGGATGGTGGCTCATGCCTATAATCCCAGAAGCAGAGGCAGGAAGATTGCTGAGTTTGAGGCTGAGTTCAGGACCAGCCTGAACTACAGAGCGAGACCATGTCTGAAAAAAGTTTAAAAAAAAGAAAAAAATTTGTAAAAGGTTAGGCTTACCTTTAGAAAAACTTTTACTTCATTTAAAAAATAAGAATCTTTGTTTTGCTTGCAGATAAGTAAGACAACCAACTTAGAAGTAGAAACTTCTGTTTTTTTCTGTCTTTCATACTTGTCAAAACCACAAGTTCACTTTGGAAAGTTGATGTCTCTTTCTGAGCTAATGTTTTGCACAATTTTCTAGAAGTGTAACCTCACAGTTCACATTCTTTGACGTGCATTAAACAATAACTAAGTGTGCCCAGCACTGAAAAAGAGTAACTCTGCCACTTTGAGTGGTATGAAGTGTCACATCCTAGCAGAAAGTCCATAAGTACAGAAGTGTATGTGGATTGTAGACAGGTTGGATCTGGTCAGATGTACATTTGTCCAGACAGTGCTGATTCCCTGCTTGTTCTTTTTTTAAAAAAGTTTTCATTGTTCTTCTGAACCAAGATTGGACATAGCAACAGAGCCAAGTTTTCTTCCGGAAGACATACAAGTGACTGTCCTACAGCATACGTCCAAATCTTCATTTCTCTCAGTTTCAAGCATTGTCAAGATCAAGGCAGACAGTACATGCTCTTATTTGTCTCTCACTCACTATTTTGACTGACATCTCTCTTTTATTTTAGGTGACCTCTGGGGGGACAGAAAGCATCCTGATGGCGTGCAAAGCTTATCGGGACCTGGCATTAGAGAAGGGAATCAAAACTCCAGAAATGTGTGTATGACTGTTTGCGCCTTTGAGATTGTCCCTTTGGGGTGCTGTTGTGTTGTACTGGGCCTAATCATCTGTTTCCTTGTTTCTTCTCTTCCTTAGCAGTTGCTGTTCTCTTTCCCCCTGCCCTGGTCGCTCTACCCTTCTTAACCTTTCACCTCAGCAGGCCAAATGGATAGGCCAGTTACCTTATGAACCATTTCCAACCCTTCAGATTTGTATGTAGTGTATACTAAAAGCAGGAATGAGATTCTCTTTGCAAAAGTGACGGAGTGAAAGAACTATATATTTGCGTCCTATGATTTTTTTGTCTTTCTGGTTTTTTGAGACAGGAACTCGCTATGTAATTCAGGCTGGCCTTGAACTCGAGGTGATCCACCTGCCTCAGTCTCCCAAGTGCCGAGATTGTAGATGTGCATCACCATATTAGATTTGTGATTTTTAAAAAAATTATTCTGAGTTATCTGGAATATAAAGAGAACTGTAGTTCTCTTTAGCTCAGTGAGTTTCTTAAATATTACATGCTGCATTGAGGTATTCCCTAGGATAATTTCAGTCTGAGGGCTGTTTGAAGGGGAGACTCTTTTTAAAAACTCTGAGATTTCAGATTGTAACTTCTTATAGCCATCATTTTGGTGGTTGGTTGCATTTTATTCTCTAGACTATCTACTGTACAGTGAGTGTGCTTACTCTACACTTTTTGGGTCCGTGGTTTCTACAGCAGTCAGTGACTAAGGTGTTTTGGTTGCTCATGGCCTCAGGCTATGACTCATACTTAGCCTACAAGAAGGAATCAATCTGTCATTTTTTGCTTCATAAATAAATATTTGGTTCTTAGAACATATAACAGAGATTCTTTTCCCTCAAAAGGAACAAAGTAATTATAAGGGTGGAGTAATTGAGGGAAGTCGGAAAGCAAGTATGGACCTGTGACACTTTCTTCTTTCCATATTATTTGAAGTACTATTTGTAGGTGTATAGGAGACACAAGAATCTTAGTTTCCGCAGTCTCATGATCTTTCAGAGTTCAAGGGTCCATTGACCCTATGCCTGACTTCTGCATCAGTGGCCTGCCAAGCAGCCTCATGTTCCTGTTGGAACATGTATTGTGTCAGCGCTACCTTAGATCGCTGTGACCCATTCCCAGCTCTGCACTTACTTCATACTCTCAGATCTCATTTATGCTTTGGATTCCTCCATATTGAATTACTTCTGAGTTCTCCCTCCTTTTGCCCAAATGATTTTTTCAATAGGAGGGAGAAGTAGCTAAAGTTAGCTGGCTTATTTCTGTTTATAGTTAGAAGAGAAAATGATGTGAACACATAAAATAATTTGAGGAAAAATAATCAAAAGTTTATTTCTGAAGACTTAATTAGCTGCTAACTGTGCTTTCTTGAGTCCACTTTGGGTCTGAGTTCATTATTCTGCTCTTCATCATCATCTAGGGTGGTTCCCAAAAGTGCCCATGCTGCATTTGACAAAGCGGCCAGTTATTTTGGGATGAAGATGATACGGGTCCCACTGAACAAGATGATGGAGGTGGATGTGCGGGTAGGTCCTCTGGGGTGGGAACCTGTGCCACACTGACCACCTTTGCCATCACATGTGCACACAGTGTGCTCCACTGCCACAGACTATAGCAGACAGACCAGCTAGCCCTGACTTGGGATGTTTAAGACTTGTTTTCAACTTTTAGTACTGTTTCTCTCCCCATTTATGGAATGAGCATTAATGAACTTGCTCCAAGATTTAACTGTGGTTTTGATTGACCTGAATTAATACCATTATCATCACAGTAGTAATTGTTTTCATGCCTCACATTTTTGCAGTTTGTAGTTTGAGAGTGCTGCCAGAATCACATTTGAATCTCCACGGAGGTTGTCAACCCTGATAACATCATTGCATTTCACAGATGAAATTCAGCCATTCCCTTAGGGTCTCAGTGCCATAGGCTGGGACTTACATTTGGCTCTTGCCACACAGCTCGGTAGTGCCACCCTCTCCCCCAGTGGTTGTATTCTTATATTATGGGCTCAGTTTTTACAGTTGAGCCTGTCCGGGGCATCTGTGTCCTGCCCTGTGGTGGGAGGCAGTCTTCTAGGCTGCTGTGATAGAGTGGGCCTGGAGCTCTTAAGTTAGTGGCCCTGGCTGCCCTCAGAGGCAGCAGAAGAGAAGAATAACTGTGAGCTAGATTTCTCATTTTTCTTTGAACTTAAATTCCTAGGCAATGAGAAGAGCCATCTCCAGGAATACCGCTATGCTCGTCTGCTCTGCGCCACAGTTTCCTCATGGTGTGATAGATCCTATCCCGGAAGTGGCCAAGGTGATGAGAGAACTGGGCTGCTGTGGCAGTCAGAATGAGATTTTAAAGAAAAATCTAACGGTGTGGTACTTGGCAAATAGAAGCAGTTTTGAGTTTTAGGATTAACCATAATAGTGATGAATACCTCTCATCAGCCCTAGGGTAAGCCCTATAACTCTGTTTAGACCTTTGAAAAGCTTGTACTTGGGAGGCTGATAATATAAAACCAAGGCTTGCTTTTTAAGTAGATAGTCTGCAATGGCGTTGGCTTTTCGATTCACATCATTTAGGAATGTGCTCCCCAAAGGACCCCCCACAGCACTCCCCTCCACCCTGTGCAGGTACTCACACAGGACCTTTCCCTCCACCACAGGCTGTCTGCCTTAGAGCTCTGCACACTGTCAGCTTGATGGTGCAGGGAATTTGAGGTCATACACATTTAACTAAATTAGACATCATCATGTAGACGGATTACTTAGAAGGCTAACCTTTGTTAGGAATGTCAGGAGATACAGTACAGAATACCTTTGTTTTGATAGCCAGCATTTCTGCCATATTCTGCAGTGTTTATTATAGGGCTTTTAAGTGAAATTGTGTTCTGTCCTTTGTTTTTTGAAACCAGCTGGCTGTGAAATACAAAATACCTCTTCACATAGATGCTTGTCTTGGAGGTTTCCTCATCGTCTTTATGGAAAAAGCAGGGTACCCACTGGAGAAACCATTCGATTTCCGGGTGGAAGGTGTGACCAGCATTTCGGCCGATACCCATAAGGTGAGCTAAGGAAGAGACAGAATGCTGATAGTTGGTTACTTTAACTGTAGCTCACAAAATAAGTCAGCTAAAGGATTAACTTTCCCCGAAAGTATGAATAAATCTACCTTTTTTCCAGCCATGTCATTAGTGATTCACATGATGGGATATAGTGGTAAAAGTGGAAAGGCAGCTATTAAATTAATCTCATTGGCTGTGAAAAATCTGCCGTCATTCTCATGATGTTTACCTGCGACCTGCCAACCTGAGGTCTTTATGACAGTCTCCTAAACCCTGAGTCTGTTGAAGGTGGCCAGGGAGAGGTTGAAGAGTGATCTTGGAATTTAAAGAGCTTGCTATTGGTACCACTGCTTCTGTGCTGCTGGGGCCCCTGACCCTAAGAGAAAGGAGTGTGGGGAAAGGAAGCCACTGTACTCAGAAAGTTTGACTTAACAGTGTCTAAAATGTCTGTGCTGCCACTGTTGAGAGACTGAGCTGAAGTCCAGGTCAATGGGAAACTCTTTTGAAAATATTTCCACATAAAGGAGTAGTGTTAGAAGTCTCGGGAATGCGTGCCCTGTTTTGTTTTTGGGATACTGGGTCCTTTGCATTGACCTATATCCCGAGCCCATTTTTAATTTTGTGGCAGGATCTCTTGGTAGGTTGCTTAGACTGGGGTTGAACTTGTGATCCTCCTGCCTCAGCCTCTCAGAGTTCTGGTATTACAGGTACGCACACCACACATGTCCCTGTGTACCTTGTTTGATTGTATTTTCAGAATTCCTTTTAAGCTAGAGCTGTGACTTGTTTTTTAAACTCTAAATGATCTGAAATGAATTTTTATTCAGAATCTATTTTGCCATACCACCCAAACAGCTACTATGTCCTTTTTCCTGAATCATTCATGTCTGTGTGGGTCTAGGTATAAAACTATAGTTCATGTTAGCTTTGGTTGGAGTTAATTAGAAAGTTCTGTTTTCTGTAAAGAAACCACTTGCACAGTTTGTCCTCACACTAGATAAAGTCACTTTTGGATTCTGAGCATCATAATATTCTTACAAAGATGTGTAGCATTAAGCAGAAAAGATGGGAGGGGTCAGACTGTGATGTTATTTGCTCCATGTGACTAGAATTCCATTCTTGCCACGCTTGCAGTAGAAATTACCTTTGTTTTCACCCTGACTTACCACCTCAGAGAAAAATTTAAAATAAGGAAAGCCTTACATTGGACAAGAGAAGAAGGAAACCATTAGCTGAGCAAGATGCTGTTCTTTCTTCCCTGGACTTCAGAGTCCTTACCCGTAACAGAGAATCTAAACTCCATCCCTTAAGTTCCTTCTGCTCTTGAACAGTAACTTTAGCCCTTAATGTGAGTGGAAAACTCACTGCGATCTAGTGCTTGCCATATAACACCACATGCTCACCTGTCTGCTTCTCTCCCAGTATGGCTATGCCCCCAAAGGCTCGTCAGTGGTGTTGTACAGGAACAAGAAATACAGGAAGTACCAGTTCTTCATCACCACAGATTGGCCAGGTGGCATCTACGCTTCTCCAAGCATTGCAGGCTCACGACCTGGGGGCATCATTGCAGCCTGTTGGGCCGCCTTGATGCACTTCGGTGAGAGTGGCTATGTTGAAGCTACCAAGCAGATCATCAAAACTACTCGCTTCCTCAGATCCGAGTATGTATGGAAGACAGGGGTTCTGCTTTGTTTCTTTTTTTTTGCTCTTCAGCCTTTCGGGGCAGCTGCTTGGCTGCATCCTCATAACCCTCACCAGTATGCTAGGGCAGCTGCTTGGCTCCATCCTCATAACCGTCACCAATATGCTATCTCCTGTGAGGCCAAGGGTTTAGGACAATGGCTTAGGTGTTGGTACAGGCAGGAAGAGAGAGTTCCCTTTTCTGCAAGAGACTCAGATGTTGGGGAGATAGGTAAAAGCCAATGGTTGTGATTCAGTAGGTCTAGTTGGGGCTTGGGCCTTGGGATATTTCTAATATCTATCCATGTTTCTGGTCTCCTGGAAGTGCTGATCCTGGCCTAGCCTTAGTGTCAAAGATAAGAAGCCTAAAGACTCAGAAGGTTAGATTCAGATTAAAGGGATGTCGACCAGAGAAATATATGTGGCTAAATTTCCTTTCTCTTTCTCTTTGTGTATTTTCAGACTGGAAAATATCAAAGGCATCTTCATTTTTGGGGATCCCCAGCTGTCAGTCATTTCTCTGGGCTCCCATGATTTTGACATCTACCGGCTGTCTAACTTGATGACTGCAAAAGGGTGGAACTTGAACCAATTGCAGTTCCCACCCAGGTATGCTTCAGGAGTTTCTTTCTCTTCCCTATATCCATGGCTTTTGCAGAACGTGGGGAGCAAGTAACCTAATTAACGCACAGAGTTTACTTGATAGATCCCAGCTCTTCAGTAGTATCTGTATTTGTAAGGTTTCTCTTTTGCCTCCTGGAATAATTAGATCTAAAGAGCAAGGCCATTAGCTTTCACCTCTGGCAGAATGAAAGGCCAGCTTCTTAAGACAAGTACTTATTTATGAGGTTCCTTCCCCAGTCACTATCTTGTGTAACTCTCCAGTTCATCTTCTACCCAGCCAATTGCTCATATAAGGTACTTGTTACCTGGGTAATACCTAACTCCAAACTATCAAGAGAGGTGGGGTATGGTGGTGCATGACCGTAATCCCAGCACTTGGGAGGCTAAAACAGGAGGATTGCTGAGTTGGAGACCATCTTGGGCTACATAGTGAGTTCAAGGCCAAGTGAACTACAAAGGGAGACATTATGCAGTAAATAGAACACTGCTTTATTTTAAAACACTATTTTGTTTTCAAGCCTCATCTTCCATTCTTCTTCCATAGTATTCATATCTGCGTCACGTTAGTGCATACCCGGAAGCGAGTCATAATTCAGTTCTTAAAGGACATCCGAGAATCTGTCACCCAAATCATGAAGAATTGTAAAGCAAAGGTCACGGGAATGGTAAAGATGCTTGGAAATTTTTTTTTCTCTTTGGAAATTTAGGTGTTGGTGTTGCAAGTTTGAAAGAATTAGAAAATTTGGAGGGTGTTCTTGCCTGAGTCCATTATCTACAAACTTTTCTCCTTGTTGGTTCACTGTCTCCGGTGACTCCTGCCTCACTCATTCCTAGGGTTGATGGGCCTGTCACATGAAATCTACTGTATGTAAGGCATCTTGTGAATCTGAAACAGCTGCCCAAAAGTAGGTGGTAGTGTCCAGTTGAAAAGAAGGTTTTGACATAGAAAAGACTGTAAACATAGTTTTTTCTGGATTTTTTTTTTCCCCCAGCAAATTTCATACAATAGTTCCTCTCTATAGAAAGGCAAACTGGAAAGTACCAGTGAAAAGTGCTATGCCAGCTGTTTTTCTAGTGGACTAAGACCTGGAGTGGGAGTGGGTAGGGGGTATTTACCTTAGAAAGCTAGGACTAGAGGAGGAGGGGATCATGACCACAGCTTTATCCTTGTTTCTGTACTCACCATCACTAAAGTACCCTTGATTGGCTTTGTAGGGTGCCATCTATGGCATGTCCCAGGCAATCGTTGACCGGAACCTGGTTGTGGAAATCTCCTCAGTCTACTTGGACACCTTGTACACTACGGACGCTGTAACCCAGGGCAGCCAGATGAATGGTTCTCCGAAACCCCGCTGAGCTTGGGCTGTCCCAGAGGGCGCCTGGCCTTTAGAAGGTTCTCCAGGGATGGAACAGGCCACCCACCACTTCGACATCTGGTCTTGCTCCGCAGAGCACAAAGATAGGCCATAAGACAGCTTGAGCCTCAGGATTCTTATTCCTCCTTTTGTGGTTTTAAATTTGAAGACCTTACAGGATTCTGCTGCATAATGAACCTGCCCTTATTATAAATGTAGCAGTAGGAATTGTTTTAACCATTTCCTTCTCTAACTTCTCTTGTTTTTCCTTCACTTCATCACATGGTGGCTCTGACCTGTAGGGAAGCTATGAGATCACAGAGAATTTGTTACCGAGGCAGAGGCTTTCACTAACCAGGTGGGAGGCACTTGGGTAGTATTTCCTTGTGTGAGTCTTTGGTGCATCATAGGTGGGAGTCTTGTTCAGTTGTCTCTCAGAGTCACTTTCACTGCACCTTCGTCTATTGTGCTCTGTGAGGTGGAGGAGTACGTCTGCTCTGTAGCCTGTCTGCTCTGTAGCCCACCGAGGTTTGTAGTGCTACAGTCATCCTGTGTGTTTGCATTGCCCATTTGATACTCAGTTGCCACTGTCTTTGGAGGTGCTTATTTGAAACATGCTCCCATTCCCTTGTTTCAGTGGAGTAGGGAAAGAACACAGTTCTATGGATCTAAGATTTGCTGGCTGCAATGCTGCCTCCTTGAATTGGCAGTGGCCAGAGCACACTGAGCCCTCTCAGGGACCTCTGATGAACAGACACCAGACCCTTTTCCATACTTCCTGTACAAATATGTGTCACCAGAGTTGGCGGTAGTCCTCTGCTCCTCACTGCCTTAACATGTGTGACTATAGAGTATATGCTCATTGAAGGAAGAGCTCAGAACTTCCACCAGTTGCCTTGACTTAACCCTAAGTGGGTATGAGGAGAGTGTAGGGAACATTTTCCCTCCATTCCTGTGTTCTTCCTGCCCATTTCTCTTTGCTCAGCCTCCAGAGGTACTTTGGCAGTTTAGCCCAGGCACTGGACACTCTTCTGTCTTAGCTAAAGGAAGCAGTGTAGGCTAGATAAATGCCTGGGGATTGGACAGCATGGCAGCGAGCAGACGTTATGGCCCTGGGCCTGGCATTTCTTTGAGAGACTCATTGCTCAGGGTGGTGCAGGGACAACAAAATCCTGCACCCACTTCCTACTTTCTTCTGCATTTCTGGGGCCCTTGGTCTAGAGTCAAGGCTGAGCCATTGTCCTGTTCTAGTGACACACCATGTGCCTTTCTCCTAACAGTAGCTCCCCCTGATCTGGACTGTGGGGAAGCAGACCAGACTCTGCTGTTTTTGTGTGAGTTGGAGAGAACTGTGAGGTGGAACTTTGCCCTGCTCCATTCCCCTTCTCAGGGTCTCCTGAATATACAGCCTCTGACTGTGCTGTCATCTGGCCCCTCACAGGAATGCTGGCTGGGAGAGCTGTGGCCAGCAGGCTTTCCCTTGTGCTCCTTAGCATGTCTGCTGCAAGTTTCTTCAGCACATAATTGACCAGCTGGCCACCTCACTGTTGAGCTTGTGTGATGTGCGTGCGTATGTGCGTCGCTTTCATTTGCTCTGTGACATGTGGGGTTCAGCAATGGCTGATAAATGTGTGGTCAGGGAGAGGCTGAGACCTTCAGGACATCATAGGCTTCCTTCAGTTGCTGGACTGGCAGGTACCTCCTTGAGAGAGAAGCTGCCATCTAAGCTGTGAAAAAATTATCTTTGGTCTCCAGTACATCATGTTCGAGGAGGCCTAGAGACCCAGAGCCACTCCAAGGCACCAGTGTGGCTGCCGGCCTTTAAAGTAGAAGCCCATGTCCTATAGTCTCCTCAGGACCAGAGCCTGAGCTGCTCACTTCTCTGTGCTGTGACTGCGTCAGTGCCCAGGGTGTTTTCAAAGGGATCTGCTGGAGCCACTTGAATTTTTGATGAAGTCTTAGTTCAGTGTAATTCTTTGTATGCTTTTCATTTTATGTGAATTTGTGTGTGAAAGCACAAAATACCTGTTCTGTGACAGATAGGGGTGTCCTAATGGTATGATGTTATTAGCAGATGGCCAATTGGCCTCTGCATCCCATTTTATACTTGGAAAATGGTATTTGCCTCTTTTAAATCTTTCCTCTAACCTCCTCCTCCTGTCTGCATGCTCTTTACTTAATTGCAGCAATAATGTCTAAAATGCAATTAAATAATTAAATGTTCGAAACTGTGGATGGTTGTATTCATTTACTTGGGCTGTGATGAGATTGCCCCCTGCTGGGAAAATCTTTGTGTGACCATTGATGTTGGGACAGAGCGACCCAAGCCACCTCCAGTCCTGCTAATCCCCAAGCATATCGGTAGGTAGCTGATCAATCTCCCTCTAAAGCAGGAGTGGTCATCGTGGGTATTTAGACTGCATTTCAGAGCCTTAGTTCCCCAGAAAAGAGGGCCTGTCTGTATTTTCTGCCATCTTTTGCTTGTAACTTACTGAGGGATTAATCCATCCAGGTGGTCTCCAGCCAGCCTGGCATGTGGCTCTGACCTAAGGACACTGGCTTCAAGCCCAGTGTTGAGATGGGGCCCAGTAGAGCTCCTCAGTTAATCTTTACGCGGTAACTGCTGGGCATCTTGTTTTATTCTAAGTAAGAAAGCAAAGGCTCCTCACACAGTGAGTCGGGGTCTGAAAGCTGTCATGCAGGTAAACTGCTTTTCATTCTGATTTCATTCCTTTCAGGCTTTGTTAGGAAGTAGGTAAGGAATGCTGTCTCTACTGTGTTTCTGGCCAGATGGCTTGGTGCCCTGAGTGCATGCACACACCCTGACAGAGAGGCCAGCTTGTGCTTCACTGGGGGCCAGACTGCCTGACTGGTAGGTAGTGCTTGGGTGCTGGTGGCCTCTGTCTGCAGCAAGCCGCTGTTCTTCTCTGCGAGCTCTTGGCAGCACTGAACAGCGTTCAGCTGGACCCAGGTTAACAGAAATAATGACTGAGACCTTATATGATAGCTACCAACTCTAGCCCCGTGGGCAAAAGTCAGGCTTGGACAGGCTTTTCTTGCTTTGAAGCCTTAATGGCCTGACTTCCACCTAGCTTTTGTCCTTGTCATAATCTCCTCTCTGCTTAATATCCTCCCCAGTAATTGCAGTTATTTCGATTAATTTTAGAGTAAAGCTATTTTTGAAAAAGCCCATGTCTTTGTCCCATATAACGGTATCTCATACAAATGCCAAGGCTGGCATTTTCCAGCTCTTGATTCATGAAAAGCAGCAGAGGTAGGAAGGCAAAGTGACAGCAGAGTCCTTACCTCCGTGTCTTCTGTTCCCTAATCCTCAGTTTTCAGATCAAAGCACACTTAGAATGATTGAAGTTAGAAGTGGAGCAGGTGAGAGAGCACTGTCTGAGTCTTGCTCTGTAGAGACATTGTTATCCATGTATGTGCTGATTGACTTTTACCAGCACGTGGGACAGGTTGGGGTCCTGCCAACCCTCTAGTGTGCTTGCTTCTCAACCATCAACCTCTGCCTTTTTGTTAATGCCCTCAAGGGATCACCCCAGCCCAGTGGCTGGCTTGTGGGCTTGCAGGATGCTTGCTCCAGGTGAGCGATTACATTACCATTGCAAATCACCTCTGGGCCCAGGAGAGCTTCAGGCAGTGGTCACTGGTGAGAGCTGCTGGGAGAAGGGCTTCCTGTCTGCCTCGGGGAAGTGTGAGGCAGTGTGTGTGTGGCATGTACACCATGTAGAGCAGAATCTACTCTCTGCACCTCTTCCTAGCCACAGCACATCGGTGAGGGGAAGACTTCTGTCCTAGAGCTGCCGGTCAGGGGCCAAGCTGTGTGGACCAGTCCATGACAGCTTGGACAGAATGAGGCCTGCCAGCCCTGCCTGTCCTCTGCCCTCTCTCTGTTACAGGAAAAACAGGTGAGCCCAAGACCTTTGCTAAGATTCTGAGAACAGACACTATCAGGATTAGACATCTTCCTGCTGTAGTTGAGGCCAGTGTATTAATCAGGGTTTCCAAAGAAACAGCCAAAATATAAAATAAGGGAGAGAAGACTTGTGAGGAATTGGCTCATGAGACTGATCCCAAGATCTCTGACAAGCTGCAGACCTGGGAGAGTGCTGGTGTAGTTCCAGTCCAGAGGCCTGCGGCCTGCAGACCCACAAGGTGCAGCTAACTTCATTTGAATTCGAAAGCTGGAAAAAACTGATCACCTAACCTGGGGCAGACATGCAGGAATTGTGTGCTGTTTTAAGCAGGGCCAGCCCTTTTGTACAGGCCTTCAGCTGATTGGATGAGGCCCACCAACATAGGGGAGGGTAGGTGCCAGATACCAGTTCATGTTCATCTCATCCAGAAATATCTACAGTGACACATTCAGAATGTTTGACTGAAAGCTGGACATCCATAGCCCAGTCAAGGTGGCACATAAACTGAGTTGTAATGGTGCCAAGTATGGTGATACACTCCTGTAATCTCCCTACCCCAAGTTGTTACTGGGTGAAGAAAATAATCTATCCCACACTCCCTTTCCAGATAAAAGTCATGCCCTATATTCCTTTACTTGTGTTCATGATTGTTCATGATCCATGATCCTCAGCCATCTTGCCTCTCAAGAATTTTTTTTTAATGAGTCATGGTCTTACTAGGTAGTTCAGGCTGGCCTCAAACTGTGGTGATTCTTCTGCCTTGACCTCCTGAATGCTGGGATTACAAACATATGTCACCACACCCAGCTGCCACTCAAGAATCCTATGGAGGTCTTTGAGGCATAACTCAGAATCTCCCTTTCACACAGATCCCTGTTTCCCTAGGTCTTTTCTTACCCCGCCATCGCCACTGACTTTGTTCATCCTGCCTGATAATAGCTACTGGTTTTCTTCTTGGCTTCCCAGAAGAGCCCCCTCCCTATTCCCCAGAACCTGGAATAAAGCCTTGCATAGAATTAACGGCTTGCTTTTTTTTTTTTAACCCCTCTTGCTTGATTGGTTTTATATAGTCACTCAAAAAGGGAAAAAAATAAATAGAAAGTTGCTTACAAAAGTACACACTGCTGAAAAGGTTGACATGACTAAGGCTGGACTGTGAAGTGACACGATCTGATCTTGAGTTGAAGGTCTCATAACCCTAGTTTACAATCCCACCACCCTGAGTGCCCGGTCTCATCTGGTTGTAACTCAGACATTCTATTGGAAAATTATAGGCAGTGCACATGTACCAAATTAAAGTGTGGTTGCAGATAGGCAGAGAGGTTGACAGTTGTTTTCAAAATCTTAGAACCTATCTTGAACGCCTGTGCCAAAACAGGAAGAAGGCTGTATAATTTCCACTGTTCCCAGGACTATGGTTAGGCAGCCTATCAAAACACAAGTTGTCACAACTTGAAATTACCATACTTTACAATTCACTTTGTACATTATTAAGATTTGAAATGCAGCACAAATAAATTGACTTTCACCTTGATGACACGTTTATCTCATCTAAATTAGTAGTCAAAAAATTGCTAAACTGGTTAGGAATTTTTCATCTTTGTTTTTCCTGTCCTGGGGATTGAACTTGGGCCTGTTGCGCTTCTAAGGTAGGTACAGTACCACTTGAGCTAAATCCCCAGCCCAGGAATTTTTCATCTTTGGGTCTCTTGATTCCATAAATGATGGTATCATTTTACAATTCACAAAATCTTTTCAGCATTTTACTCGAGGTTGGCGACCTGACTTCAGAAAAGTAAATGATGTCCCCATAATCAACGTCCTTACTCTTGAATGGTGAAATTGGTGATAATTTGATCTCTAGGGACTTATGGATTCACAGCTTTTAAAAAAATTTTTAATTAATATTATTATTTTTGAAACAGGGTCTCTCACTTTTGTACAGGCTGGCCCTGAGCTCACTATGTAACCCAGGCTAGCCTTGAACTCAGCAGTCCTCCTGCCTCTTCCTGAGTGCTAGGATTACAGGCATGATCCACCACACCCAGCTTTGTGGTATGTGGTTACTGGGGATACAACTCTGGACCTTGCAAGATCCGGAACCACTAAGCTGAAAATCCTTGGCCTGAAATTCACAGCTTTGATGATGATTTGTGTAACATCTTCTTTCTGTTTTTTTGAGAATGGAGTCTCGCTGTATAGCTCAGGCTAGTTGTGAACTCAGGGCAGTCCTCCTGCCTCAGCTCCCCATCTGCTGGGATTACAGGTGTGCACCACGATGCCTGACTCCCATATCATCCATTTGTAAAGCCTTTTCACATGAGTTTCTTTGATGTATAATACAGGCTATTTGTTAATTGTGACTTGCCAGTCATCTCCTTCCGTAACCCAGGCTGGCCTTGAATCTGTGGCAATCCTGCCTCAGTCTCCCAAGTGCTAAGATTACAGGCATGTGCCACCACAACTAGTGTAAATCCTTTAGTAAACATCCCTGGGTACCACGATGGTTGTACCAGGTACGTTGACAAAGTTTGCAGAAAATCACTTATTTTTACTGCTTCATACAAATGAAGATATTTAGCTGTGTCTCTTAATGGCACCTAAAGCCATTCGTTTCAGTGACATTATATTCATAATACTTCTAATAAAAAAGGGGTAACTTGAGTCATATCTGTCATATCAGCACTTCAACTATTACCAAAGAATAACGTTTGAAATAACAGCTTTACTTTTAAATGTTTTTCAGTGGATTTCCTTATTTCCTCAGTTTGTCTGGCTATAGTCTAGTGAGACAAACTGATGTAGAAAAATTAAGCATGGTGCCTTATTTCTCTTGACAAAACAGCATGCCTGTCCATTTCTCACTGAAGACTTGCATGATTTTTTCCTTTTCTGGGTCCTGTTTTGTTCAGAGATGATGAAGCAATGCTTCCTTAGGACGGTGCGGGAGGATGCAGTTTCAGCAGACGTGGGGGCCTACGAGGGCACCAGTGTGAAGTGCTGTCATAGAAATGCCTGTTGGCCAAAGAGTAGGCCAGTCCTTAGTCTCTCTCAGACACACACACACACACATGCACCAAATGCTTATTGACTCCAATTTGAATTGACCTGTGGCAACAAGTTTCTAGAGCTTGAGAACCAGTGGAACAACAGTTTTATTGGGACACAAAAGCACACATGTGTTTCTGAGACATGGGGTGGGATTTGCTTTGCTTTAGGGTCCTGGGTTCTAAGACAGAACTTTATTTCATCGTTCACAGCTGCTTGGGAAATGAATCAGAGAGCTAGACCCAGCCAGGAAAGAACACTATTCAGGTTGCCAGGAAGTTGCAAAGAAAGGAAGAGCTTATTCAAAACAATGGAAATAAAGCCCGGAGGGTGAAGAGTGGCTCAGGGAAAAGGGCTCAGTTTCTGGCGATGGCAGTGACGTGGGCATCTGCCTCATCCCAAATGGAGGCAGCAGGGTCAGCATGGCAGTTCTGACTGCAGTGGGGGTGGTGGGGCTCTCAGTTCGCTCTCTGCCTCCAGTGTCATCCCCCAACCCCTGAGAATGCAAAGAAAGGCAGAATCTATGTCATGGACACTGCTACTTGTTCGATGAAGCTAGCCAGGTTTATGTCCCGTTCAGAAAGGCCCGCACATTCATGGGTGCTCAGGGTGATGTGCACCTGAAACAAAATCACAAGTTCAGGGCTGCCGACTGCCATCTTCACTGAAGGGTGACAGAGGATTGCTAGCTATTGGGCTCTGCCCCAGTAAGAGCTCCTGAATAGAGATGGTCCCTGACGGTCACTGGAGTCTCTCCTAGGGACAATGGCTGGTCACTCCTCTAGTACTGTCCAGGGCACAGCAGCAGGTGACCACCGTCTGTCCTGAGGATATTACCTGGCAGGTCTGCATCTACTGTGCTTCCCCTTGATGTGACTTTGGGTGTCAAGAGCACCTAAACACTAAAGGCAAACTGGGCCGGGGAGTTAGCTCAGTGGTTCCGGCACCTGTCTTGCAAGCGCAAGCACCCAGGTTCGATCCCCGGTAACCAGATACCATACTGGGCGTGGAGACTCATGCCCAGCAGCAACCAGTACCACATACTACAGTGCCGGGCGTGGTGGCCTCACGCCTGTAATCCCAGCACTAGGGAGGCAGAGGCAGGAGGATTGCTGTGATGTGAGTTGGAGGCTGAGCTCAGAGCCAGCCTGAACCACAAAGCGAGACCCTGTCTCAAAAAACCTAAAAAAAAAAAATAGATAAAAAAAATAAAGGCAAACCCCAAACCACTGCTGACTGCTAGCCACTGTCTATTTACAGAGCGCCTCTTGCACCTTTAACATTTTTATAAATAGTCCTGTAGGGTTCATAGCACCAGACTGCCATTTAATGACTTTTCCTCAGTTCACTGAGCAGACCAGCTGTTTGCTAGGAAGAGATAGACTCTGAGTTCCAGTTTATTCCTATTCTTTCTTACCTCTGGAAAGATGAAAGCCATTTAGAGTTACTGTCAGTGAATAAGCATGTCCTGTGCCCACAGCATTGCCTGTGGTGGCTTTTGACTTCTGAGCGTCTACTTTAAATACATCTCTGAGTGTTTTAATTTGCATTTCCTTGGTAATGATTTGGAGGAGATGAACAGTCAGTGGCTGAGGCTCCCGGAGCCTTCCTGGTGAGCCAGCGTCCTCAGAACTGGTAGGGACAGAGCACATGAGGACCTCACCCCACTCACCTTGTTGTACACATTAAACCATTCAGGATGGTGGTCCAGCTTCTCGGCCTGCAGCGCCACTCGGGTCATGAAGCCAAAAGCCTGTGTGAAGCAAGATCCAGCTTAGTGTTCTGAGGGAAAACATGCCAGGTGCAGGAAGGTGGACATCCCTCCTCTAGCACTGTCCCTGGCTCTAGTCCTTTCCCTGGGGTACTTCCTGTCCTGAGGCTTGAGTTAGAGGTTGTCTTTCTAGCAGAAAGGATGTCTTGTTATTAGGATCAGTAGCAAGGTGAAGATCACCCGAGGTTAAAGTCTTGCCAACCTTTTGGCTGTTACAGTGACATTAGATGTATATCCGTTTGCTATCTGAACTCTGTCCTCTGAAGACTGTATCTAAAAGTTCCAGGTAGGGAGGGCTCTACGCCCACCTTCCCAACACTTCCCATTACTCAGGGAAGTG
Organism: Petromus typicus; assembly: GCA_004026965.1. Taxonomy (NCBI): domain Eukaryota; kingdom Metazoa; phylum Chordata; class Mammalia; order Rodentia; family Petromuridae; genus Petromus; species Petromus typicus. The sequence goes on along the minus strand of PVIR01009555.1, from coordinate 4,535 downwards.
AATTTCCCACTGGCAGAGCACCACATAGGCTGGATTAGTGTGGTCAGTGGGCTTGGCCCCCAAGACTTGAAGCGGAACAAGTCTACATGGTATCCACCACCTCAGACTGGCATGCTGTCCCCTCCCACCACATACCCTGTTGAAATCTTTGAAGTGGAACTGCTTGAAGATGGCATCGCGGCCTTCCAGCTCGTTCCACCCCACGGCCCTCAGGTTCGGCAGCAGCTGATCCCGCTCTTCAGCACTCAGCCTGTGTGCTTTGCCAGCCTAGGAGACGAAAAGCACACAGGCCTCAGAGCATTTCCTTTTATGGGTTAAAGGGCCCCAGGCCCTTGGGGGAATTCAGCCAGTCTGGGTTGCTGTGACAGTCACAGGTGACCTAGCAAAGGGCCTAGAGAAGGACTGACTTGTTCATCAATAGGGTTTCAGGTCTTGAGTTTTACATTTCCTCACAAAGAAAGTGCAAGACCAGTCCCCGGGACAGAAGCCCACCAAAGCCTCACAGAGGGCCCACAGCTAAAATCAGTGAGGAAGTAAAAGCAAAATCCAGCCTGGACACAGTATTACAACCCAGCCTCTCAGGAAGGACAAACACCCAAGCTCCCTTTGCCTGAGATCTAGTGTGACCTGTCCACCCCAGCCTGACAGTAAGCTTCAGGTATACCGAAGAGAAGCTGCGGCCTCAGCAGGGACATGACTTCGTGTTCTCCAGCTTGCCCTCTGACAGTGACACAGGCAGGTTCTCAGTGTGGTCTCTGCGTCTGCAGCCCTGGCGGGGCCACGGTGTCCAAGAGACAGATCCACACTGCTGTACATAGCCATGATACTACCTCCCCTGAGTCCTTGGGGCCAGGCCTAGGCTGATGGACTTTCAGTCTCCTGGCAGGATAGGGAGCTGGGCAATAACCGGTCCAAGGGCAGTTGGCAGCCCCAGTGCCCCATGCAATTTGTCTGCAATGCCAGATGCCCTCGAGGCAGCTGAAATCGGTGCCATTCTGGGTGTGTGTGGGCCCTGAGAAGAGTCGAGGAGCAAGAGTCAGTCCTGTCCTCTGGGGGCATCCCGGTGGAGGTGAAGGGACAGACCCCAGAGCCTGGACTTCAAAACAGAAGTATGTAAGGGCAAGAGGAACACAGTGCTGAATTTAAAGCCAATAGGGTCTGTGAGACAGCGCGCAACAGGTGAACTTAGTCTTTATGAAGCAGCCCCCAGACTGGACACCCTCAGGTGAGTAGCAGGCACTCACCTCTTGCTTTGTGTGTAAAGGGTCAAGAACCTCAGCCTCACATATCCTCAAGGGGCCCCCTCCTGTACCTTTAATGAACAGCAGGGTATTAAACAAATATTATTTGCATTTCCAAAACCACTAGGGGGCCTGTGAGGGCCTGCTGCCGGGCAGCAGAAGCAGAGCAGTGCTCTTCCAAGTCACCTTTCGATCTGAGGAGCAGAGCTCACTTTCTGCCCTGAGGGGGCCTAGCTCTTCTGCAGGCCCGAGTCCTCGAGTCCTCGGTGGGGGCCGCAGAGGTGGCAGCACAGATCCTCACCACCGCCCACACACAGCTCTCTCTCCAGAGCTGGCCAGTTCCGGTGCCTGCTGGGTCCTTGTATCCAGGCAACCACCTGTCAGCCAAGGCCTCAAAAACACTATTTTCTTGGCTCCAAAAGAGATGGGTGGGTAAGGTGAGCTATGCCTGGAGGGTGGGCTCCATTTTCTCTTTAGCGTCTTCTAGACCCTCTCCAGGCCCATGGCCTTGGCTGCCAGGCAAACCTTCTGAGCCCTGGGGTCAGAGGGGGACAGGCCCTGTTTGCTCAGTAAATCAGGATCAGGTCCTGACCCGCCTCTGGGGGAGTGTGCGGAGAGGTTACTCATTATCTCTGGGACCTCAGTCCCCCCACCTCGCCCCCATGTTCAAATTCCCTCCGGTCCCAGGCTGCTCCCAGCCACACAGTGGGGCCTGAACGCTCTGTTCCCTGAAGCTTCCCGGCCCAGCGGACCGCAGCTAGGCCTGAAGGGGCGATCCTGAGCCATCAGCGTCCCGCTGCCGGCTTCAGACTCCATCGAGGTGAAAAGGTGGGGTCAAATTCTTGTGCAGAGGGTGAAGCCCCTGCCAGAGCCCACACCCAAATGCAGTCTGGAAGCGCAGTGACCAGAATCCGGCGACTCACGCCTTCGGCCTCCCGCCCGCTCTCCACACCCTGCCGATCGCGGAGCCCGCCCCAGTGCCGCCCAGCAAGCCTTAGCCCGCGAGTCGCGCGCGGCGCAGGCTCCTGCCTGGCCAGGCCCGCCCATCACCGCCCCTCTCTGGCCTGGATGTCCCGCGGGCGCTGTGGCCAGGTCCAGGGAGTTCAGAGTGACCCCCTTCCCCTCCCTCCAGCTGCGCCCCACCGGGCTCACCATGTCTGCGCGCTCGGGCAGCAGGTGGCGGAGCGGGGCTATCGCGTCCGGGCCAAGGGGCCGCTCCGGGGCGGGGCCGTGCTCGGGCCGCCCCCGGCTAATGATTAACGGAGGCCAGCGCTCCACTCCGCGCCTTCCAGCACTTTCGTCGCCACCCAGAGCTGCCCTGCGTGCGGGAGCGGGCGGGAGCGGGCTGGAGCGAGCGGGCTGCGGATGCGAGCTTCTGCTTGCCACTTCCCGGCTGGGGGGGCTCGACTGCAGACAACAGGACATTTTCTTTTTAAAAGACATTCAGATAGAATTGACATACAGTAAATTGCACTTATTTAAAGGCTGTGATTTGACATATGTTTTCCCTGTGAAACCATTTACCATGGCTAAGATTATGAACATATCTGTCAACCCTAAAAGCCTCCTTGTCGCTTGGTAATCTCTCCCTCTCTGGGTTCTCCTTCCAGGCCTCCAGGGAGCTGAGTTACTGCAGAACAGGTTACATTTTCTAGGATTAGATTCAGGGTATTTGGACGTTTGTTCATGGTTGCTGTATCAATAGTGCCCTGCTTCTCTTGCTAAGTAAAATGTATTTACTACTATTAATTTACATGGTTATTACCATGGCTTGTTTCACTGTTGAACATTCTTGACTGTTGCTTCCAGTTACAGAAATAAAGTTTTAGTAGCATCCGTGTACAAGACTGTGTGGAAGCAATTTGTCAGCAGAGAAGCTGGACCCAGACACCGGAGGAACTGGTCCCTCTTCTCTTGATCCTAGGTTCTTTGTGCCATTAAAGAAATAATTCAGTCAAACACAGACGAGCGTGCAGAAGTGATAGTTTACTGTAAAGCGGATCCAGAGAGTTCAGTGTTCAGAGGAGAAAGTGTGCAGTGTCACAAAGACCTGCGCGGACTTCCACTCAAGAGGAGTTACTCCAGGGCTCAGGGGTCTGGCTAATTGAGATTTTTCTTAGATGTTACTTTGGAATTGCAAAATATCTGTCTTTTTTTAGATGGTCAGTGTTCCCTCAGGGCCTCTAATCATGTAAGAAATTTAGGAAAGATAAATTCGAGTGAAATCAGATCTTGGCCCAAGGTGAAGGATCTTTAAAGAACTTTTCCTTCTCAGATACCACTGGGCCACAGGCCATGGCACCAGGAATACTGTATGCCATGTTCTATGAATAGAGGCTCTGTGCTTCAGGTAGAAACCTAATAAATAATTAGCAATATATTATGCAGTGAGATCTTTGTTTCTTCATTTGACTATAACTGGCACAGCATAGTACTTTGGACCCTTACTCACAAGCCCACCCCCTCTGTGCTTCGGGCCTGCTAGGGTTTAACTAGCTGCCCACTCTTTCATATTTCTATAGTTGATATTAAAAGTGTCTGGGTCACAGGGCAGGTATATGCTCATAACATTTAGGAAATGGTTGTATCTTATTTATTTGTTTAGTATTGATATTGAATCCAAGTCCACACTGAGTTACAAACCTAGGCTTATTTATTTATTTTTGATTTTAAGACAAGAGCTCCCTAAATTGCTAAATGCTCCAGCCTGGGTTTAAACATCAGATCCTCCTGCCTCAGCCTCCCACAGTGCTGGGATTATAGCATGGGCTACTGCATACAGTTTGTTGTAACCATGACTTTCAGTGCTACATTTTCAGTACTTGGTGTAGTCAATCTTTTACATTTTAGCCATTCTACCTAGTTTGAAGTGGTATCTTCTTGTGGTTTTGTTTCCTTAATGTCTAATGATGTTGAATATCTTTTCATATGTTTTCTTGCCATAAATATTTCTTATGTGAGTTGTCTCTGAATTTCCTGCTCATTAAGAATTAAGGGTTTGGGCTAGGGATTTAGTTCAGTGGTTCCAAGTTCTAGTATTTGCCTTGCAAGTGCAAGGTCCCTAGTTCAATCCCGATAAACACATACAACAATGCTGGGCATGGAGACTCATGCCCACCAGCAGTCAGTACCACATACCACAGTGCCGGGCGTGGTGGCTCAAGCCTCTAATCCTAGCACTCGGGAGGCAGAGGCAGGAGGATTGTTGTGGGTTTGAGGCTTGTGGGGGCTACACAGTGAGTTCAGGGCCAGCCTGAACTACAAAGCGAGATCCTGTCTAAAAAAAAAAAAAAA
>PVIR01009554.1:0-52942 GCA_004026965.1 Petromus typicus | reverse complement strand
AAATTTATTGTTAAATAGGTACATTTTATATACATATCATGATCACACTCAACACTGACGATTTTATCAGTATATGACGTGACTTGATTCTCATTTTTTTCCCATTCCCCTACTCACCCTGAGACAAATAATCCTGCTGCAGTACTCTCTGTAGTTTACAGTCTCACAGCAGCGCGGGTAGATGTCCACAAAATCCAAGTAGTTGACCCTACAGGGCAGGGCAGACATCGGTAAATCTAAGTAAGTCCTAAATCCAAGTAAATTGTCCGCAGTTCCCAACAAGAAATAATAGCAAGAATCAAGTGGGTTTGCATCAGGCTAAAAATCTGTACAGCGAAAGATTCAGTTAGTAATGTGAAGAGATAACTTACAAAATGGGAAAAAATTTGCGGATTCATTTTCTATAGCTACCGTTTATATAACAGTTTGCACTTTAGTCTCCATTTCTTAGGGTTTTCTCTCCATCTCTTCATATTCTGGTTGCATTCTGGGAAATCTTCACTTTATTTTCTAGGATATGTATTATGAGAACTGTCATCTTTCTAGCTGGGTACCCATCATCCTGCTACTCTTCATTTATAATTATGTCCCAAATATATGCTTTCTTTTGGGTTTTCATTCCCTTTCCTCTCCCCAGTAAAAATGTTGTCTTTGAAATACTAACTTTGATTTGATATTTACTGGACCTTATTCTAATTTTTCTACTGGTGATTGCTTGTGTTTTCATGTTATATCTTCTTTCCCTTTTAATTTTCAGTCTTCTGCTTATCCCTTGCTTTTCTTAGCATCTTTTATTGTTTGGTTCTCTGCTTTATTAACAAAGTAGTTGGTTAGTTTTTCTAGGAACCTGGTAAAAAGGCTTTTAATCAGACTGGTAGGGATGATTACTCCCATTTTATCTTTCAGCCAGTGTTATAATTTATTCTAATTTATTTAAACTTATGCTTTACTGTTAAGAGCACGTTGATAATCCAGCAGTGAAATGTGTGGGGGCTGGGGAGCCAGGATGACTGACAACATCCAGATTTTCTCTCAACACACTCCACCTCTCCCCCACGGACACTGCTTGGCTTAATTGTTGCCTGGTAATTGTGACAGAATTCCCTGAAAAGACTGTCTGGATTTCAATAATGGGGTTGGCAACACAAAGATATTTAATTTAGATTTCTGTTAATAATTCCGTTGATGTATCAATTATGGAAGTAGCATAACACATTAGCTTTCTGTGATATATTAAATTCATATACATTAATATAAATATAAACACACAATATATATGTACATGAAGATAGAACTCATTTATCTTGCTTAAAACCATGGTTTTCTAAAGTGTTCAATAAATATTCACTTCATCACCTTCATTTACTTTGTATTTTTAGTTACAATAACTTCTGGTATTTTCGCTGCTTATATAGAGGAGTAAACGGACTTTCAGTGGGTGTGAGACAATGTTCTCATGGATGAACTCTCAACAAACTTTCGTTTTTATCATAGTAAACACCTTTAACATAAGACCTACCATTTTAGTAGAATTTTAAGTATACAGTGCAATATTGTTAACTGGAGGAAAAATGACAAAAAAAAAAAAGATCTCTGCAATTTATTTTGTGTGTAAGTGAAACTTCAAACCTTGATGCTAACAGCGCTTCATGTTATTTACTCCTGAAATCAGTGAGTATTGTCTGGGTAAATGAGAACCTCACCTTGCCTTCTTCTTTCCTCTGTCCATTCATTTTGGGGTACTCACTTCCATTCTGGGAGCTGTCCTGGAAGAAATTATCTGACTCATTCTCTGTTCTTACTCTTGTGACCCAAGGCAGTACTTCCTCTTAAAACAATGATTGTGGATATAGCTCAGTGGTTCCGGCGCCTGTCTTGCAAGCGCAAGGACTCAGGTTCGATCTCCAGTAACCACATAACAATACTGGGTGTGGAGACTCATGCCCAGCAGCAACCAGTACCACACACCACTGTGCAGGGCATGGTGGCCCACGCCTGTCATCCCAGCACTCGGGAGGCAGAGGCAGGAGGATTGCTGTGATGTGAGTTGGAGGCTAAGCTGAGGGCCAGCCTGAACCACCAAGTGAGACCCTGTCTTAAACAAAACAAAACAAAACAAAACAAAACAACAACAACAACAACAACAACAACAACAACAAAACAATGATTCTGAAAGGCCCAACATCTCAATCCATTTCCGAATAGTAATACTCAGTTTTCTACTTGGTTGTTCATTTGTCTGGTTTTGGTTCATTTGCTTGTTTTTCCTTTTTTTTCCCTAACCTTCATGAGTCTGTTCTACTCAAATTATCTTATATTTCAATGCAAATAGGACTTTTAGATGCCACTTTCTTCCCTTGACAAGACCTGATATGCAAATACATTCAATGTAGTCTACATTAAGAGGATGATTTCAGCTAAATAAGTTTCATCACGGGCCAGGGATTTAGCTCAGTGGTTCTGGCGCCTGTCTTGCAAGCGCAAGGACCCAGGTTCTATCCCCGGTAACCACATACAATACTGGGCGTAGTGACTCACGCCCAGCAGCAACCAGTACCACATACCACTGCCGGGCGTGGTGGCTCACGCCTGTCATCCCAGCACTCAGAAGGCAGAGGCAGGAGGATTGCTGTGACGTGAGTTGGAGGCTGAGCTCAGGGCCAGCCTGAACTACAAAGGGAGACTCTGTCTCAAAAAAAAAAAAAAAAAAAAAAAAAAGGTTCATCACACTGTAAAAGAAAACCTTTCAGTATTCAGTAAGATTTGAGCTTTGATACCCACGTAAGTGGATGTTATCATATGAAAGCCTGGATTTTGTCCATCAGAGAGCTATAAAATAAAACTCCTGATTTATTAAGGAGTCAGAGGCCATATTGATCAGAATATATTTTGTTTTTTTATTTGTTGCAAGAGGCTTAATTTACTTTAATAATAATTTCTTTATTATCTAAGTATTTATTTGGATTACCTGTGTTTATCTCTAAATGTATACTTAAATTTATAGAGAAAGGGACATGAATTAAAATAGCTGTTCCAGATACTTAATATTAGATACAAAGTATTCATTTCTTACTTAGAAGATACAATTACTAACTCTCCTTTCTTTTAAGAACATTTTCCTTTCCTCAAATATTCCAATTCTATTTCATAGAAATTCAAAAAGTTATATAAGAAAAGGTTTGATTTTTGCAACAAGGCAGTTATTTTGTAAGAACGTTCTGACAGGACATAAGTATGCATTCAGCGCAGGCTTTAAATTTAATTTGGCAGGTAGCAATTGTATTTTCAAATTTGGCCTCTTATCAGAATACATAGTGACAAGAATAACATTACAAAGCCTTTTCGTATAATTGAGAAACTTAAAATACCCTATTACAAGAGTTGTCATTTGGTAAAAACAAAACAAAGCAAAATAAAACTAAATTTTGAATTCTTTAATGATGGAAAAAAAAGCAATCAAAATACATAAGAATTAACAAAGAGCTATGAATCCTGAGATAATATAAACATTAAGAGGAATTTTATCTATAGGGCTGAAGAAGAGTCAATATAAGGATTCATAAAAAGGTAATGCATTCATGATAATAAATATCTAAAATTCTGTTATTTTTTAGTTATTACACTCCTTATTTCCCAAATAGCAATTATTCCTTGAGTGTAAATGCACTTCCTGTATGTGTATTTTTGGAGGGAGAAAAGCTCCATATCATTAAACGCACAATTTAAACATTTTTATTATTTGATCCATAGTTTTATTTGGATGTAATTATAAGTCTGTATTATTAAATTGAAACAGATAAGCACCATACATCATAATCATAAAGCACTAACACTGAGATAAATCCCAGGCCCTAACATTTTGCTTTTAAAGTACACATTATTAAAGTGAAAATCTGAGATGTAATATTAAATCTTTTTAATTTCAGAAATTTACAAAGAAATTTCTTGGGTGGAAATAACAAAGCATTTAGTGCTATTTATAATATGGCAATTGTTGCCCTTATATCACTCAAGTTACATACCAAAATTTTCATTACTATGAGTGATATTTCCCTTTACATTTGATTTTACTAAATGTCAATTATTCCAATGTATTTGGAAGAGATTTTCAATATAAACATGCCTTACTGAGAGTTTTAACAACTGTTTTGGAATATAAACTTAATACCCCATTTCAAATGATTTATATGATCTAGTCCACAAATAACTGAAAATCATTCCAAAACCTGTATTTTCCAAAATGTCAGCTTATTTGGTGATATCTTCAACCTGATGGAAAACATAAAATAAATCTGTTTTAGTCATTGTCATGTAACTTACAAACTGTAAACTTTTATGATGGATTTCAAGCATCACTAACAGTGTGTGCTGGTCTTAAAATATAATTACATGTGTGTTCATTCTACAGCACATATTGATTTGAAGAAGCAACCCAAACCTTACCATGACCCAAGAAACAAGTGTGCTTCCAGAAACTGCTGAAGTTCCTGTCACCATCCACATTAAAATAATTAGTCATTTTAACAGGAAAATTAAAAACATTTTGCATGAAATTACTTGGGCCTTCATTTACAGAGGCTCTGATCTCACAATCATTGACCTCTTATAAGACATGTAAAATTTTAGTGATTCAAAGAAACATTTCTGCTATGTTCAGACATATCAGTGGGTACATGCTGTATTGTTGATACTTTGTGAGACGTTAGATGCTGCCATACTGCAGAGCAGGGGACTCTGGGCATTGATTCCTAACATCACACAGCCAGAACCCTAAATAATAGTGTTTTGAGTTTGATGTGGGTAAAAGGCTTTCATGGGCTTTTCTGGAACAGTCATACCTGTTATTACTCAAATGCATTTGCTTCCAGACAAATGTTATATTTGGCATTTCAAAAATATGTGATCTCAAGTGAAATATTTACAAAAATAGACTGAATGAAATGTTTTGTGAACTGTATCAAAGGTAAGAAAAACAGTAATGGGTACATATATTCAGTTTAATTTAAAACTGTTTTGTTGCAATTGGATTTTAATATTTATCATATTTTCAGGAAGCATTCCTGTTGCAGTGATCATCCGTCATATAAATCTGTCATCCTCTACTTTCCCCCTTTTGCCATTTATTATTTTATCCTTTTATTTGCACCAGGTTTTGTAAAAAATTACTCAGAATTTCAACATTTCTGTTGGAAATTAAACTGATGCTTAAAAAATGACAAATTTTAGGATTTTCAACTTTATCCATTTTACTGCATTATATTTCTGTGGTATTATGTCTGTACTGTATATTAAAACCTATTTTTGATTTCTATTAGTGTTCTTTGTATGCTATCTGATACTTAATGTTAAATAATCTAAAATTATTTAAGGAAGTTCAAAGAAATGACAAAGTAATAGATTTTTCCTGATCTCTAGTTCATATGAATTGAAATATTGAATCTTTTCCTTAAATAGAATATTTTGGTGATTTTTTTAAATTGATGCTTGCACAAAATGAGTACATTATTAACATTGTTTTCATGTATAAATATTTAAGATTGATTTAATCACTATTCTCATTAATGGCCCATAGTGATAATGGTTCATTTTCAAGTGTAATTAAAAAAAAAAAAACAAGCACATTTAATTTAATTTCAAAACTGTGTAAATACAGAAATCTTGCAATGTAAGTTATCACTTTCCAGAATTCAATATGGTATTTTGGAATTTACTATAAAATTAATTCACATTTCTCGATGTTTTGAATCATATGCATTGCCATTTTAAAGACTATATTACTATATACTCTATGTTTTGTAAATCACTTATCAAATATTGAAAAGTTACTTCTTAACATGGGTTCCTTTGAGAGAACAGGGTTCAAGAAACAATGACAACAAGCATAAACTAAATAAAACTGAATAAAGTTAGTTTACTATCATAAATGTTTAATTTATTATTTTCTTACATATGTAGAAATGTAAGGTACAAATGTACCTGATACAAAAAGCACCTTTGAATAATAATTATGGCAGTACCTTGATCCACAAATGCTTTTGTTTGTGAACAGTTTGATGCACAAACAGAAGCATGAGACCAACTACTGCCATCTTCTTGAACTTTGCTAGGAGGACAAACCTGACCACAACCATTTTCCCCAGTATTGTGGGAACAATTAAGCTTAGGAACCTGTATATAAATTAAATATAAAAACATAGGCAATTTTGAGATGTAAAATTATTTTATTGGCAGCCACAACTTCTAGTTCTACAGGAAGCTTTCTGAGCACCTGGAGAGTTGGGCATGTATGAATGCCTTCTTGTCATTTGGTAAATGCACAGCTTTTGGACAAATTTTACATCAAAGAAAAAAAGAATTTTGCTTTAAATATGTGCATTTCTACTGGCTCCTGCATTTTCTTTGTCTAAGCAATGTACTTCCAGTGATCTGGTTTTGAGAACTAAGTGAATTGCCTTGAAAATGCCTTTTTGAATTGAACTATAAATTAATAGCAGAGGGTTAAATTAAGTCTTTTGCCAAGGTAAAACCAGGAACTGACCCGATGCATTTTGTCAAGGGCAAGTCTTACTGTCGTTAGCATATGGATTTGGTGGAAAGTCATGGTTGGCGTCATCATTCAGTTATAAAGATAATTCAAGTGATTCTCTAGTTCCTTCGTAAGAGGAGCGTCAGGATCACAATTTGGATGGGTTCGTTTTTGTCTCTGGCCCCTCAGTTCTCTATCTTTGCCTCTTAGTGTACATAAGGAGACTATCTTTCCTCTACCATGTCCATCGCTTATATGTTTTTGCCATAGAATCAGCTAATCATAGACTGAATCCTGTGAGCAAAGAGGGTATTAATTAAACTTCTTATTCTTTCAATGGTGGATATCAAGTATCTTGTGCCACCAAGTTGAAAGCTGTGTAATATAGACAGTTATTGAAATATCAGAATTTGCTGCATTCTAGGCCTGCTAAAATTTGAACTGGAACTGTATCATTAGTTCTGCAGGTGCTAGTTGTAGATATGGGGATTTATCAGGTTTATAATTGTTGATATATAACTATGAATTTATTCATCTGCCTATCTATCTGTCTGTCTATCTATCTATCATATAACATCTATCTATGTCTATCTATCTATCTATCTATCTATCTATCTATCTATCTATCTATTTCCTGTTGTTTCAGGTTGTCTCTTGGGAAGTCTATTATACATAATATGTTTCCTTTTGCTTCTTTAACTTTCCACAGATGCAGTTACCAAAAAGAGTTTCCTAATAAAGATTTTATTTATGTACAAGTTTCAGAATTGCTTTCTGAGGACTCAGTTTGTGACAGGGCCTACTATCTGAATACGCATAGAAAACTCTATTGGATCATAGTGTAATTCTTTGCACATAACTGATTTCTGTTACGTGCAAAATACATGAAAAATAAGTATCTTCAATTAGATATATGTTATTATGCTTCAACTGGTATATTAATCTATGTGGGTTCCAAACTCAGAGAAATATACATACTTTTTACTTTCCTCACTCTCTTATTGCATATATGATTATTTTTTGCCTTAACATTTAACATCTACTGGCACTAAACTTGTCATCCCATCACTTTACGAGTAAATGTTATTATTCTAATGAGTAAAATATCTGGACCACATTTGACCCTCATTAAAATTATATTTGGAAAATGAGTACATGAGTATAGGAAGATTTTTTTCTCACATATAACTGGTCCAAAATTAGCCTTTTCTATGCCACTGAGTGTTGGCACAGGGAGGATTGGGGTTCTATGAAAACATGTATGAGAAATAAAAATGGCGTTTTGCTTTATTGTTATTTTGAGTAAGCATCCATAATTGTACTCTTGTTGAAAGCACATCTGCGATATTTATATTAGCAATATTTGAGCCTGATAAAATGCATGCCTGGCCTTTTTCAGTCTTCTGTTTTCTCAGACTGTTCAGTTCATTTAATGCCTTTGTTCTTCCCTTCCCCTCCTCTGATTTCCCCAAAGTAACTCTGCAAAGAGTAGGGAGGATAAGGAACAAAGAAGATGAAACAAATAGGAGGAAGAGGGAAAACAAGTTCTGGCCCTGCTCGACCTGGGTTTCTTAATATGCATTAGGGCTATTCATGATGAGTTTCTAAGACATTAAAACAAAAAGCTTTTCAAGTTTTGGCTTCCGCTGCTTTGGGTTTAACAGTGTTCTTTAGGTCACTGCTGTCTAATGGAAATTTTATGTCAGAGATATCCTTGCCAAGACGCTGCAATTAACAGCATAGTTATCATTTAAAATACTTTGGAAACTAAAAGTTTTCTGAGATGCAAAGGATGTAAGACTCAGATACAGAATTTGACATATATAGTATATTCTGAGCATTATTTACTTAAAAACAGTCTGTGTTGATTTCAGTACCATATAACCTCATACATACTTAACTTTTTTAGATCAGAAAATTAGAAATTTCATTCTTGTTTTTCTCCACGCAATTGCATATGCTGGTGTGATTGTGTATGAAAGCCTTTGTCTGTGTGTGTGTGTGTGTGTGTGTGTGTGTGTGTGTGTGTGTGTGTGTGTTATGTAGTTGCCAATGTTTATGTACAAAGTATATGTTACAAACAGAATATAACAACAAGTACAGCAAAAGGTCTAAATTTTTGGTAGAGTTTTCTTTAATAATTGTATTTAGCTTTGGCCCTATTATAAGGCATAAAATTCCAGCAATAACATCAAGCAGAACACAGAAGGGCTCTTTCAACTGCCTCTGCTAACAATTTCAAGTGCAATGATTGCACTTTACGCAGATTGTTTCAAATTTGAAACACCCTACATCAAATGGCAGGAGAGAGAGACGAGAAATAAATGTTCAAAGACTTTTAAAAGTTACTATGATTACAGTGTCTGACTTGAGTTGTCATATTGATTTCTGCTGAACAATGAAACATACCCACAAGGAATCATATATATTTTAACTGATGATTCATGCTGTAAGCTTCTCTTCTGCTTCATAAATTGTTCACTGTAGGACTCTGACTTTACTCTGTGTATTTTCTTTCTTCTTGGAAGGACCATGTCAGATATTCAGTTTTAATTTCCATGGCTTTGATCAATATGGCACTGTTTTAAGTGTTGTCTCTAACAAATGTAAAACTGTGCTTTTGTGATGACTACAAGCAGCTCTAAGAAGATTGTACAAAGAGCAAAAAAGCATACATAAAGCCCCACAAAGTGTATCAGAACCTTACATTTACTCTCTTCATGCTTATAACTTTTTAAACATTATTTCAATTGCCTTGAAGTGTATAAAGATTTTGAAGATATCAACAAATAGATTAGACACCATTTTTCTCATTTTTTCTGGATGTCACCACATTTATTTCCAATTCTAAAATTAATGTACAACAAACATGTTCTGTAATATTACATAAGAAACTTCTAGCAAATTGACTTTCAAATGGGAGAACAAAACTTCATTTTAAAGTTAGGTTTATTGAGGCCTGTACAGTTGGAATTTTATGGGGCCTACATTCTTTTGAAAGTAGAAAATTGGTCTCTAATAAATGCTTCAAGAAATTCCACTTGCTTATTTGGACAATAGCAGACAACACACAGCATGATGACAGAATGACCTTGAGAAGTTCAGAAGTTTCTTCATTTATATTTGTGTATTTATTCATCGAATCCTTTCTAAAGGAAACATAGTCATTCAAACTGCATAATTTTCAGTAAATATCTACTACACATAAAGTTAAAGCTATGCCATTAATTATTATTTTTAACCAGAATCAATTCACATCTTCCTTTTGTTGGATATTTACAAGTATTTCTATTAGAGAACCCGACATCCACAATGTGTCACAGTATAATTCAGTGACATATAAATAAATGAAAGTGATGTGTTTAGTCTTACAAATGATGAATCATTTTCTGGTAGTTCTGTAACTATCTGACCAGAAAATGACCAAGAACCTCAATAAGATATATTCTTTAATATATTGAGTTTATTGGCATATTTTATGCAAACATCATGATCACATTCAACATTGAAAATTTGTATCTGTACATGCTATATCTTGATTCTCCTGGTCTATTCTTGAATATCTAGTAATTAAAAGAAGAAAAGAAGAAATAATAGACTATTGTTACACAGTGAAATTCATACTCATCTCATATGAGATAACTCATAAAAAACAAGTTTTTTATCATAATCATATCTCCTTTAAAATAGAAAGAAATAATAATGTATATTTCTTTGTTTTAGCTATAATGTGTAACTTGTACATGTAGTTTAATTATATTTTATAAATTGCAAACAGATTTTTAAAATATTTTCTAATGTCACTTTACATAATGTGCTAATCACTTAAGACAACTATTTAGTAGAATATTTTAATGTTTACTTTATTTATTTATTTTCATTCTCCACTGAATACATTCTTTTAATTTGTTAATACCACATCGGCCCCCTGTTATAGATTTGAGGTACATATTACTTGACCTAATTTAATATCTGAAAAGAATTTCCAGTCGAAACATTTTTTTCTTCCTTCATCTATTAATTCAGTTTCATCAAGATCTGTGCAAAAATAATTTTTGCTTTTTAGAAAGTTTGAATTGCAGAAATCAACACTAACGTATTCTGTTGTTTTTACCTGGCCTACTAGCTTTCAGTCCCCTAGAGGCCTGGAAAGCCATTAAAGAGGAAAATCTGCTAGGATTTCCAGTTTTTTCCAAAGGCTATGAAAACTACAACTATCTACCCTAAATAATGAGATTGATGTTTCTGTGAGAATAGACTCTTGGTCTTCCTATTTTATCTGACCATGAGCTCAATTTAATATCAAAATAACTCAATCGGCTTGTCCTTCACCACATCTCTCTTTCTCTTCTGTCACTGACACCCAGCACTGCAGTCTTTGGGGCTAGGCACCTTTTCCTTTGTGCATACATGCTGTGGACTGAGCCGCAGGCCTGGCATATGTCAAACACGTATGTAACCACCCAGCTCCCTTCATGGATCAAGTGTGTGCTGTCTTCTTTCCCTCTCCTCTCCTCTGCTTGACTCAGGTCATTTAAACACACTCCCACACAGACACACACCGCACTCACACACAAGGAACACAAGTCGTAGTGATCATTTTCCTCTGTGTTTCGATGTTCACTAACACTTCATATGTGAATGTCCAATCAGACAAATCGGACATTACTCTATAGTCTTATGATCTCTAAATTATTCCTCTCTGTTGATTTGTGCAAAAGTATTTAGATGACAATGAGAGAGAGAGTTGTATATGTTTCTGGATATATCTTGAGTAGTCAAACGGGATACTTCAGAAAAGAAATAGTTCCGAAAAAAAATACTTTCAAACAGAAAATAAATAGATACATAAAAATAAACCCGGTGAAGAGGGAAACCAGTCTAGACAGAAGCACAGGTACAGAAAACAAGGACCAGAGAACTGCTACTTGGAGGAATAAGCCCGTCAGCCAGAGGCCCTCTCCCGTCCAGTCTGTGCGGATATGTTTACATTTTTATTTGCTACCTATTTTAACCATTAAAACATCCACTCCTGTGTCTCTTGCCATCTTGTCTGTTGTTCAGAATTCAGCACATTCTTTACACCACCTCCCTCTTTATCTCTCTTTTTCTCTTCAACTGTGGACTGATTGTTTCATGGGCTCAATACAGAAATAAAATGATGACTTCTTGTTTTGATAGATACTCTAAATGATAACATGTGGCTTATGAAACCATTCATCCATGGTTCCTTGTGAGTTAATTACAGTCTGAATTACATAACAGTTTCATAGAAGTATGTTCATAACCAACAGCACATTTTGTAAAATGACACTGAAATATTTTTAAAGTTTGTTTGCAATTTATAAAATATGATTAAAACTATCTGCGTAAGTTATACAGTAGAGTGAAAAACAGAATAATATATGCATGCACATATATATGTAATATTTAAAGTGATACAGATTGTATAGCTGAAATTCATAAAAATATTAAAAGACAGTGTAATGCAACTAATTTTTTCTGTGTGATTTAAGACAGATTTGTACTATGTAGTACAGACTGGAATTAACTCATTTTTTAATTTATGCTGGTCTGAAAGCCATAGCACTCCCCCTATCTCAGCCTCCTGTGCGTCGGGGTTACAAACTTGTGCCACTATACCTTGGTTTTATAACAACAATTAAAAATAATACTCTTTAACTGTATGCACTATATTGTTATCTATAAGATATACTCATGTAATTTGTTAATCTTTGACATAATAAGCAGAGGACAGTTAAATTCTGTATAATTTTTGAACTATAATTTATTGATTTTACATGGAAATCAGTATCACTAATTCATGCAGGAAAGCAAAAGTCTGTACAAAGATATGGTACATATTTTATATTTAAAATCTTGAATACCATGCATAACCTTCTACACATTTGCAATGCCTTTTGCAAATTCAGAATTTATTTTTAAAAAGAAAATATTCATTGATACAATCATGCTTTTCTCTGACAATATTTATATCAGAAGTTTAACTCAAGGTATTTTCACCTGCGCATTTGCCAAGACTTTTCTTGCTCTGTTAGATCAGTATGCAAGCCTGCATCACTTGCCTCTGCACATTAATAATCAAAGAGAAGTTTTTTCTGCAGGAGGTCTGTCAGGGCAATTTGACAAACAGTGCTCTGAAGGATCATGACCTTGGAGGTCTCTAGCAAGTCAATTTCTGAATTTGAAGAGGCTGTCAAATCGAATTTTAAAAAACAGTATAGTAATGTCCATGATTAAAACTGGAGATATCCTAATGCAATGGTTTTTATTTGTCAAAATTAGTCTGTAATTAGATAATAAGATCCACACACAACCAATTAGAATCAGAATCCTCTAATGAAAGGAGCATGTCATAATAGAAGAGTATCAATTTATGTCTTTGCTTCTGTTTTTATTTTTGTATGAATTCCTTAAAAATCACCTTATGCTTAATGTTTCAGAGCTCAGCTTTACTAAGTTATTAAAACATTTAATAAAGATGGTATTGAAATTGTAAATTTTGCTGCTGCAGAAAGCAAAAATGTGTGGAATGTAACATTACGGCTTCCAGCCACAGCTTTGTTTGGATGGAAACTAAGTAACATTGGTTTCCTGAAGCAAAAGAGACACTGAGACAAGTACACCGTAAAGACAATTCAGGACCATTTTTCTACAGGAAACAGACTACAACATAAAGATTTATCAATTGAGGGGAAGTACTCTAAAATTTATTGGAGTCTGAAAAATGATGTACTTTATAAGGAAAGGAGTAATATTGAAAGATGATGTAGATTTCTGAAAACTGATGCTTCAAGGAGAAAAATATGACATTTTAGTACATTACTGGGCCAGGGATTTAGATCAGTGGTTCCGGCGCCTGTCTGGCAGCACAAGGGCCCCAGTTAGATCTCCAGTAACCACATACAATACTGGGCGGAGACTCACGCCCAGCAGCAATCAGTACCACGTACCACAGTGCCAGGCGTGGTGGCTCACGCCTGTCATCCCAGCACTCGGGAGGCAGAGGCAGGAGGATTGCTGTGATGTGAGTTGGAGGCTGAGCTCAGGGCCAGCCTGAACTACAAAGCGAGACCCTGTCTCAAAATAAATAAATAAATAAATAAATAAACAAACAAGTCATTACTTTCATCTGAATACTAATTGGCAGTAGATACATAAAATGTCAACAATAATTTTAACAATGACAATGAGAACTATAACTTTACTCTTCTGATCAAAACTGTGAAAGAAATATTTAACATTGGAAATTTGCACACTTTTTAAAAACTTAGTGTAACAATAGTTTTGAAAACAAAGCAATAAATATGCATGTGAATATGCCACTTCTTTTTCAATTCAGGTCTTTTATAGTGGAGTTTCTGGTGAAAAGTTTGAGTTACTTCTCCATTTCTATGGTTTTAGGATTCTTATTTCTCATTATAGGAGCATTTCCACAGTAAAAGTACAGCTTCAAGTTTGAAATTCTTCAAACATTTGAAGTATGTATTAAGTTTGAGTTGTGAGAAAATATATAGAACGTTTTTTTAAATTAAATATTATACTAGAAGACACAACCCCATTAATATTCCACAAAACACTCCCCCTTCACTCCAACACACTCACTTCATCCTTCTCGCCACCTTCTGAACCACGTGTGGAAGTTCCTGTCCACTAAGCAGCTTCAAGAGATGCGATCAAAAGGAGGGTGAGTCGTTGCTGCTCCGAGCTGTCACACAGAGAGGTGGGCTCATAAAAGCTCACAGTGTGTTGCAACCACTTCCCTGGCTATGGCCCTGGACAACTTCTTTTTCTTCTTCATAGTCAACATTACCGTGACAGGTAAATATTTTGAATTAGTTCCCCACGGCAGCACAAATGAAGATACTCCTAAAAACAAAGACTGCCAGCACCACCTCAGCAAGTGATCAGAATGATGCTACATATGTGTTTGAATCATGGAGACTATTGTAAGGGGCAATAAGGGCGTCATGTGTTTCTCTGTAATGATGACTTTTATTTAATTTTTTTTTAATTTTAAATTTTTTAATTTAAATTTAAAATAAATATTCTATTTAAATAGTCACTCTATTGTTTTCTGTCCTGTGCCTTCAGAGCAGGTCTTTGCTATGCAGTGAGGGACAGCTTGTTTCCGTTTTGAACTTGTTTAGTTTGAGGTATTACTGAACAATAGGCAGTAAAGAAAGAGAATTAAGGTACAGATGTGGAACAGAGGAGAAAATATGACTTAGGGATGGAATAATTAAAATTATGAAATAATTAAAATAATTAAATAATTAAATAATAATTAAAATAATTAAAATTCAATTTATTATCCAAACCATGAAGTTTACTGAGATGATTTAAGGAGATAAAAGAGACAAAGTAGACATGGATGATTTGAAGTCTTAAAATGCACAAATATAGTTTAGGAAGAAAAGTGAATGTCACCAAAAAATAAATTAATGGATGCAGTGAACATTATAACTGACAAACATCCAGAACTAACATAGTGTGTGTGTTAAAAGCTACTAAATATTGATTAAGAAAAAGAATATCATGGCAGATAAATTAGAGGAAACAGTGATAAAACAATTCTCAGAATAAACCCATTTCCTCTCATAATAATTTCAACTGCCAAATATAATTCCAACCCTTCCATTAGTTATCTAAATATTTCTACTATAGGAATGATGTTTAGAAATAAAGTTCAGTAAATCTATAAATATTTACATACAGACAAATTGAGTATTAAGATTAACTTTAAAATACAACCAAATTAGTAGGAGTCTGAAAATTACTTTATATTAATACATGGCCTGAAATAATAAAATTGCAATTCAAAATCATAGAACTACCAAGAAAAGACTTAATAAACAATAGAATCTTAAACCAATGGGAGTTCATAAAATTCAGAAACCATTCCTTGTATATATTGGCACTAGGTGATGGATTTCAAGTGATGAATCTTAAATGTAAATTAAATGGTGAAATAATGGACACTCTAAGTAATTGAATTGGCAATACCTGGGGAAAAAAGAAAATTCAATAAGTACATACACTTATTCATTATTAACAGTTGTTTCAAATGTGAAGGGGCACTTGATAAGTTTTATCTAGGGTGTTAGATCATAGAAAAGGAAGAGTTGTTTCACAATGGCTTCTTTAAAACACAATTAGCTGAGATGATACCTGTCCTTGTCACCTTCCAAATGCTGAAATGTCACTTTGGTCCAACAATATTTCGAAGTTAAAGTGAGACCTTGTTTGGGTGAAGGGCAGAATGAAAATTCCAAAAGATGCTGTGAGGTATAAGAAGCGTCTTTCAGATCTGGATACTTTCTTAAATATCTGTTAAATGTAAAGAACAGGGAAAGAAAAATCCTATACATCTGAGTTTCAGTGTACGACGTGCTGTAGAAAATAATATTGATTTAGAGGTGTTCAAATGGAATCAGTGTTGGAATGGCTTCAGAATAGTTCATAAAAGCTAGTATGCAAACTCACAACATGGCTGGCAGGAGTTAGATATTTGGCATATTTCTTCATTTTATGTTCGTTTTCTGAAAGCAATGTACAGTAATGCCAGATATTTAACAACACACAGCCATAGACCTGGTCATCAGTCCATGGCAGCAGAGTAGAGGTCAGGGTACTAGAGCTCCTGCGAAGTGTGGCCTCAAGGGAGGAAATTTTGTCCATGATGGCTGTGCTCTCAAAGTTGTATTGGCACTTGGGCCTGTTCCTCTGTCATTTTCCTTCTCAGCTGCGGGCTTCCCACAGCATGCACTTTCTACCACAATGCATCACACCACCATCTTCAAAAACAACAGGATTAACCAATCCAGACTAAAGCCTCAATCCCAAAATACATTTTTAAAATTTTTGTTGTTGTTGTTGTTGTTGTTGTTTTGCAAGGGTGAAAAGCTGATGAATGTGGTCTCAAAGTGCTCTTAGTTTCTTCTCATAGTCTGAAATTGTTTGTGTTCAACAGAACTAACTAAATATGACTCCAGAAGCTAAACAAGTTATCCCTGTCAGGGTGGGTGCTTTTGCTTTTTTCATGTGCTTGACCATGTAAGATTATTTAAACGTGGTGTCTTACATCATCTGAATACACACTAAATAGCTTTAGAAGCACCTTGTGTCCTATACCAAAGGATATGTCAATATATAACTGGCATGTATATTAAATACAGCTGGAACAATAAGCTAAATAGGATGTACAATATATAATACATTATTACATCCTTGTATTATATTATTAACTATATGTATCATATTATATACAGTATTATATATAATGGATTCACATATCAATCAAAACCTGTTATGAGGAGCTCAGTTGAAAGGCAGCCACTTCAACTTAGAGATGCAGAGGGTATTTAAATTCAAATATATCCTTCTCTCTTCTTCAGTCTATTTCCAAATTAAATATTTATAAAAGACTGATGCTTGAAAAAAATTGTAAATATTTGATATTTTCTGTAAATTAAAAGTAGAATTCTTCCTTGTACAATCGACATTTAAATCCCATCCTTATCATTGTCTTTCTAATTGTCAGTCCTATTTCCATAGAAAGAAAGACCAGCTAATTTAATATAATGGGCTGAATGTATCTTAAGGGTTGTTGTTTTTTATATTTTTACTTTTCAATACTTAAAAGCCAGGATCTAAGAGAAGCCAAATCGAACCAAAAAACACTCCCATGTTTCTGCCAACTTGTAAATATGTCAATAATTGACAACCTTTTGGGTATTATGAGGTGTTCTGAGAACAGTCTGTTCTGATATTTGACATTTTTGGATGTCTACAAGATAAAAGCAAGATGACTAGTCAGTTCTCCTCTTGTGAGAATAAAACTTTTCAGTTTCCCAATAAAGTGTGAAAAAAATATTACTAAGTGAATATGCCCTATCACTCATTTGTTTATTTTAAGATTTATGATTTTTCCCTTCAAATAATTACAACTTAAATTATTTAATATCCACTTGGACAATTGAAAAATAATGCATTATTATTCATTTATTTTGGATAGTTGTCAATAAAGGAAAACTCATTTTTAATACTAAATTGTCTTTAAATTCAGAGGAATTAGTGGTGATATTCTAAATAATGAAAGGAAAGCTTAGGGAAATAATACACTATATACATGTATATGAAACAGTACTGCATTTCGACAGTCTTCCCTTAAAACCTGTGGAAAAATTTGACACAAGACATTTTTATTTGTTTAAAAGTATTTTATCTTCTCTATGTGCATGTTCTTATTGTCTTATTTCCTTCTCGCTTGAAACTTACTTATTTAATCATTTAACCACTTAACAGGAAAAGGAAATGGGGAGGAATATAAATGTTAAGACGTGTTGTGTATGTGTAGTAACTTCTCCTGATGAAAGTAATTTTTGTAGAGTCTGGGATTTAGCTCAGGGTAAATGCACCTGCCCCACAAGTACAAGGTCTAAGTTCAAACCCTGATACCAGAAAAGAAAGAAAGAAAGAAATCAAATATACTTAAATGTTTTTAATAAAAAAATAAAAATAGATATAGGATGAGTGAAAGCTGTAGTTAGTACTTCAGAGAACCATTAATACTTGAGATTAGGAAAGATCTGTGTTTCAGGTTGAGAAAAGATTGAATAGGGTGTACAGACTCACCATGCCAATTTTCCAAATGCCCACGTCTCCAACTAACCTCTTTAATTTGCTGAAGTTTACAGCATATACTACAAATAATAATTATGGCACCAGTAATGTTAATAGTTAAACAAAGACATAATTCTTCAAAAGATCAACACGTCAGAATTTGAATTTCTGACAATCCAAATTTTTGAATAATCCATTATGCTATTTTCCATCTAATTAAGTTACTGAAAATATAGTTTTAGTCGCTGAAGACAATGTAACTAAAGACAAATGACAAAATAAAACTCAAAACTTTATTTTAATTTTATAATTATCTTCCATATAATGAGTCACTTAATTCAGCCCTGGATACTTTTGTCCAATAAATGGGACTAGTTTTGATTACAATTGGTACATTGTACTCTTAACCCACTTAACAAATATTACATAAAAATCTTGTGAGTCAGAAATTATTTTAGATACCTGAAATTCAGTGGTGAGCAATGCAATGGAGATTCCATTCTATCATATTCATATATGCTTAAATTAACTGACATCAGTCAATTGCATAGACATATAATAGAGGAGGGCACATTTTACTAATGTTTATAACCAAAATTCTTTGACTGACAACTTTAAGACATTTATTTATTTAAACATAATTTTATATTACTTAATTTAAATACACCTAAACACATTATTATCTACTAAATTTCTATAAATTTTTAACCTGGAAAACAGAGCCATAAAAACATATTGTTAGATTATATCTCTCATCAAATACACATCAATAAATGAAAATGAAACAGAATTTTCCCTGCATTACCACAGTATTAAAAAGAGATTTTGGAATAATAAAAAAATTTGGTACCCAAGATCTAAGTCAGGATCTTGGGTTTGCCAGGCAGGTGTGGCATCACTAAACTCAATCTCTTGCCATATTAATGAAAGAGTCTATACATTTTATGCATTGTATACTAACAAATAGTCCAAAAGACTCCAAATGGCTCCTAATTTAATATAATCTCAAATGAAACCAATTGTCTTACTGGCTTTCCTTTCTAATTTCGTCGTCCATGTTGTGTGTTCAGTGTCCAGGCAGAGTGATAAGACCAATATGTGTTTTTTGAGTAAACACTGGAAGATAAGGAGACACCCAGCTGCTGTTCAGGTCAGTGTCCATCGCTTACGGCACTCACATATTTCCCATTTCGCCTTGTCCTCAAAAGGTGCAGGATGTAATCATTGCCTGCATAGCAATAACACGGGGCAGATACAGGCTCCCAGGAAGCGTTATGCTGATCGCGGTGGTATTCTGCACCTTAATTATGCACTCTATTTGCATTATTGAGAGCACAATCGCTGCCAAGGAACTCTTATGATGTCGATGCAATTATACTGATAATGTGCTGTCTCAGCATTGTTCAAATGCAAGATCCTTACTATGCGGAATTTGATCAAAAAGCACACGAGTATTTATATCGCCCCATCAAAACGTTAGTTGACACAAATGGAATGTAACTCTTAAAGTTTGCTGAAGAAATTAAATTCACTCATTGCAAAAAGTGAATGGATATGCCACAGTATCGTTGTTCTTAAAAATATGTAACAAAAAATAAAATTGCAAATACTTAAACATTTAAAATCACGAAAAGAATAATTTGGCTGGTTGAATGAATGGCTAGTACAACAAATGGCAATTGAATTGCCTATGTCTCTATACATGTTATGTTTGGGAGCTAGTGTGTTTATCGAATTTGATACCACCTGATAAAAGAGGAAGATCGAACATACACTTTTGAGAATGCAAATCCATACATATTAACTCTTCTAGGTTTATACATATGAAAATTTTGTATTTTCAGGATAAGTCACTGGTTATGAAGCTAAATGATCATATAAGTAACTTATTTATTTCTATTCACTAATCAATTTACCAAGCATTTCTTATATCTCAAGGAGTGCATGAAGAATAGAAAAATAATCAGATATTGTGTGACTAATAAAAAAGGAGGCTACAGAACAAGAAAAGCATGTAATCTGAAATATATTGATGAATATCAATACAGTATGTAAAAATAATAATCAATTTTAGGAATAGAGAAATGAGAATATAGAAATTATTGTAGACTTTAGTGATGACATTTGAATTTTAAAACATGGTGGATATTGGCTACTTTACCATATAAAAATATTTTTAGGATAGAAAAAAAAGGACTAAAATGTGTATGTAAAAGGGAAAGAACCAGATATAATGCTGGTGAGTTAGAATGGTTAGAAAATCAATGTTAGGAAGTCTCATCCAGAAGGTGGACCCAAACAAAGATCTAGAAGATATGTAAAAAAGTGCAGGGTAAAATAGTATGATGCAGAATCAGGCAACATCTACGTACATTCAGAGTGTTTCAATTTTGTTTTGTAGTCAGAAGTTCCATGAGCAGATTTTGGGGAGACAGTGTTTTGATCACTTCATGTGGGAAACTGCACCATCAGCATGAGGAACAAAGCTGAACAAGCTTCCCAAGCACACACATGGAATGCTACTTTTGCTGAATAAAGCCAAAAAGGGAGCTACAGAGCCACATAGCCTTGTAAGGAAGTGTAGGGAACTACTTTATAAGAAGTGCAACAGACATTGCCCATCAGAATCGCACAGTATAGGAAATTTTGGTAACTTTCAGCCCATAAGAAATAGCAGAAATTTGGAATGAGAACTGATCTACCAAGGAAAAAAAATAGCAAGGGATTCACAGGCATCAATCCATGAACTCGCAGGGTGAAAGTTGTCAAAATCACGTATCTATCTAATACACAGAATCCAGGGGCACCGCTGCCTTGAGAAAATTTCCTTTTTCTTGCCCTTCCCTTTCCAATTTCAGTCTTCATTCCTGGATATTTTAAAATCTGCATGACAATCTGCCTAGCATTCTTAATGCTAATATTTTAACTCCCTCACTTTATCTACCCTTTCTTCTGCTGAGGCTCGTGACAATTCTTACAATAATATTACTGTTCCTATAACCATCGTTAACACCACAAGCTATCAAAAAAATCTCCATTTAAACAACTTCTGTCCTCTGCTCATCTCTGGTGTTCTGAATACACTTGCTGTAAAAATCCCCATTTTGGCTGTGATTCCATCATCTTTCTACCTAGCATTGTTCTCTGTTAATTTTCCATCGCGACCTTCATTTGTCTTCATGCTCACCTCGGTTGGAAGCTTCAGTTCATTTTCATGTCTACACCTTCAGCTCCTGCTTTCCTGCCATTACTGCTTTTTTCTCAGTAGACTTTCAGCTGAGCTCTTAACGAGAAGGTTTTAACTAACTTGTTGCCTTTAACCACACAATTGAAAGTAGCTGTAATAAAATACAAACTCCATGCAGGTGAAAATAACTACAGTAAAATACAAAGCCATTTGGTATGGCTACAGAAATCATAAATTGGCCCTCAGTGATACATAACAACCCAACCGTATTCTTCTATTAATTTTTATACTCCTTCCAATAAATATCATTTGTCCCATCTCTGCCTTACATCTAATCACCCATACTCCCATGTCTCCCTCATAAAATTAACAGGTCTCTGACATTAAGAGTTACCAGAGTATTCCCCTAGTTCCACACCATCCACTGAAGTTATGTTTCTGGTCAGATTCGCTTCTCACATTCTATTACAGTGTAGACATCCAGGTGTGTACTGGACAGCATCTTCTCTTGGCTCCTCCTATACATCTTTTTTTTCCATTGTCATATTATTCATTTTCATTGGATTGTTACCCTTGTTATATAAGCACATTGCAATTTAGCCCCATAAAAATACCCTCTTGACTCCAAGTTATGATCTCATTTCTTCCTCCTTCAGAAGGCAGAGATTTTAAAAAATGTCCCTTGCTCCAATCTTTGAGTTTTTATCAATGAATTTCTCCCAGTTTGTTCTACACAGACATTTATTTAACAATTATTGGTATCAACATTTTTCTCATTTGTACAAATACTCTTCTAACCTGTGGTGTCCTGCGTCTTTCAGCAAGGCTGTCTTCAGTTGATCACTTATCCTTCCAAATCTGTTATCTCTTACTTTGTACGATACTGCAGACTTCTTATATTTCCTCCTATAATCACTTTCTAAAAGTAGATTCTTTTATTTACTCTTCCTCTTTTCAAGATTTAAATACTGGTGCTTGTCAGTCTTATGTTTTCTTTGTTTCTAAATAGCACTTACACCTTAACTCAATGGATTGTTTTTGAAGTTAGACCTGAAATAGACTCATGATGTCCCTTTCAGTGATCGAGGCCAGACTTTGCTTTACATGAGATACAGGAGAACTCAGTTGAATGCACTAGCTAAGCTTACACATAGAAGACAGGAAAGAAAAATTTGCTTTGCAGTGGACTACAAGCTCTATTTTATCTTGAATCTTGTATCCCCTCTTTGCATGATAAGATGTTAAACACAATGAATATTAAACATCCAGTAACAAGAAATGTGTCATTTATATGAGACATTTCCTAAAAACATCCATAAGAAGCTTATTCATAGTATTTACCAACACATAAATTAATAGCTTACACCTGATTTAACTAATTATAAGATTTTTCTTGCCGATGTGCCTAGTGAGGTACAAGAGTCCTTCCAAAAAACATTTCTGGATTGCACACAAAAAAAGATACCATTTATATAACTGAGTGGTTCGTAAATTGAAGATGCAATCCATGCCGGGAAAACAGTGATTGTCCTTGTATATTTCTCCAATAGTACAATATTTCCTTATTTTATTAAAGCTTTAATAAATGTATTATCTGCAACATGTTTTGAGTCTTTAAAATGTTTCATCTACATAATCAATGCAAATAATTCCATGAAACTTCTGCTTCAATATTTTTACCTTAACATAGTTAAAAAGGAAAGTGTTTTATTTATTTTGGATCCAAAGGCATCCAAGGAGCTGCCTGAAGTCATATGTATTTGCACAAACACAACATTCTAAGGTTTCCTGTACATTGAATTAATTAATAAGCTAACTTTAGAGCCATAAGTATTTAAAATAAGTAAACATGGTCATGCAGTTGAATGAGTTACTATTCAAAAAATTGTAGTTGTCTGTGTGGATACAATGAGATTTTTCTTAAAATTAAAATATGAACAGGATAGCAGTAAGTATACTTAATAATTAATAGACACCAAAACTCTATATGGTTCATGTGTATTTTTCACTCTTTCTGCAGTCAATCCTATTCATTGTTCCAGTTATCAAGGATGGAATTAGCAGAACCATTAGAGTTTATCTTTAGATACTTTAAAAAAGATACATAAAAAAGCTTATCTTTATGTAATCTGTTACCACAGGATAAAGGGATGCTCCCCACACCAACTCCCCAAGGAGATATTATCTTCATTAAAATGGAGATAAAATAAATACAGACTTGGAAATGCTGCCTCTGTCCTCTATGCCTATCTTCTACATGCTTTACTTTGAAAACATAATCCAGGGAATGCTGTAACACTTTAACCTCAGAAGGAACACAAAGAAGAATCTGAATTATAGTAATAAACTGAAAGTTATCTGGATAGTGATACTATTCCAAGCTCAAGACCATATGACATTATTAAGGAGGCATGAGCTAATAAAGGGAAAGATTGAGATTTTGTTACTCAAATAACACAAGCCATGATCTGTAGGGCTACGACTAGAACCCAGGAAAGAAGAATCAAAACAAAAAATGATTGAGCAGGAGAAAACTTAGGGATATTTAGAATCTTAGGAAGTAATTAAAAAATGTTTCAGTCATATCAAATATGGCTGAAAGTTCAGGAGAATTGATAAGACATAGAACAATGGAAATCATTGTTGAATTTCCAAGAGAAATATTTGGAATAAATGTATGTAAATCTGTTTAAGATGAGTCAATAATAATTGAGAAAGAGGAACTAGAGGCAGTGAATGTCAATAATTATTTCCACAACCCTGTGAAGGGGCAAGAGAATTTGTAAGCGAATATAAGAAAATTAGGAAAGTAAATTTTTTAAAATTGGTAAAAATTGAATGCTTATGTTAAAGACTGTGAGATAGTAAGGAGCAGTTCATGATGTTAAGATATGAGAAAGTCTCACTTGATTTATATAATAAACTGCTGTAATACTTTATAATTCGTATATATTTCAATGGTCATATTTACTTCAATAAAACAGGAATTTCTTAAAATTCAGTGTTGTATTTATGTGTTCAGTTTTAGTACACGTAGAAGAAGGCTTGCATGAGAGTATGATACCAGGCTACAGCAGAAAACACTCAAAATTACTCTAAAAATCATTATTTTCCTGGCAATAAAATTTTCTGAATATTTAATTCTATCATCTAAATCCCCAAATCTGAACTTCTTTCCCAAGTCCTAATTTGCATATATTTGCTTTTCCATTTACATAACTGAAGTCATACTTTCTTCATGTTTAATGTGTGTGTTAGTTCTCATTATGTTTCAACTCGGAAACACAAACTCATAACTCACCTCATACACATGGCATACACTCAGCATTTATTCTCACTATACTATTTTTGGTACTGAATATTTTGCTAGTTAATGTCCATCTGTTTATTTTATTTTTGGTGTTTGTTTCTCTAAAATATATTCTCTTGTATCTTGTATGTTTACAGTGAGTTTAGAATTGAGATAAAGTAAAAGAAGGGCTATACTTTAATTTCAGAATTATTGTGCAAGTATTGCATGTTAATCAAACTTTGTACACAGCTCTGTGAAGAAAGGGCTTATACTCTTATATTATCTCTTGAGTCACACCATAGCCATTATCTCTCCTTACCACGCATGTGTGAACACACACACACACACACACACACACACACACACACACACACACACACCCCGCACCAGAGAGCTCTGCAACTGGCTTTTCTTTCATCTTTAGAAGTAAATGAAGTCTATTATCAGTGTAATTTTGTGTGATTTATTTATAATCTGCAGCACCTTTCATTTGGGACCAAATATCACGTCTACAGAACAGCACAAACTAGTAAAGGACTTATCAGATCTATACCAGTTTCCTTCCTGAACTCCATCAAGGTGGAGACTAATCAAAATTAAGGAAAGGAAAATATTTCAGATTTCCATCCTAGGACTATTTTGGTAAAGGAAGGGGTGGTGTGAAAAGGAAGTGAATAATTGATATTATAAAACATCACTGGGATTTGTTTGTATTTATGTAGCAAAAATAGTTTTTTGTTTGTTTGTTTCATCAGCCTTGCTATTCATCTCTCTGTACAACAAAATACTGGGGAAATCAGTTAGGATGATTAAGAACATTTAAAGGATCTACACATTTCAGAATATCTCACTCCCTACTGGGGGGCGCTAAACGGATCGGAGAGCATCAAAGTGCTCTTTAATTAGAATACACATGCTAAGGATACATCTCAGAGGCACGAGTCTGGAGGAAAATCCACCTCCAAGCACAGCAAGGACGAATGGGGAAGAAGCAAAATCGCTAAGTTTTCTGGAGAAGCAGAAGGAGACGGACAACCCGAGACTGAGGGAAGAAGCAACAAAAAGACAGAGAGAGAGAGAGAGAGAGAGAGAGAGAGAGAGAGATAGAAAGCAGCAACAGAGAGAGAGAGCGGGTGGGGAGGACCGCCTCGGAAGACTAGCATTGAACTCCGACGGAAAGAGGTGTCTTTTTTTTTTTTTTTTCTTTTTTTAATCTTTATTGGTACATTAAATATACACATCATGATTGCACTCCATAATGGGGATTTGTACCAGTATAAGTGAAATAAATAGGAAAGAGGTGTCTTTCGCAGCAAACGAGTAAAGTCAGGGAACTAAACGTTTAGGCGTGCAATATTAAAGTTTTAATATTGCTTAACAGAATATAATTGGAGACAATTAGTTAAATAAAGTAAGATAAATGAAAAGCATTTTTCAGGTTTACATAAAGATGAAAAACTACGCCTGACTGCTTCCGGATCATCCATGGTCCTTGCTGGGCGGATGGGAAACGTCCTGGCTCAGGCCCCGCGCGCCGTACTGTCACTTCTCACACCGGCGCTTACCAGCTTTCTGCCGGTCTACACACAACAGGGGACGAACACATGGAAATAGTAATTTCAATCAAATGATCCCATTTAGTCTGAAACCTTTGTCAAAAGCACTGATCCAGTTCCCATAATCTTCTGTAGGTATATGTCCTTCCATTTCTAATAAAAAGCTTTTAAGAACAGTATTTCTGACTGAAAATTAAGCCTAAAAAACTTGCTCTAATTTTAGGATGAAAAAATCTTGAAGGAAATAAGTCACAATTAGAAAAAATATTATTTTGGTGGCTAGTTATAGTTGATTTTCATGTTCCCTATATTTCCTCTTTGTAAGTGATGTCTTGCTTATGTCTATCGGTATTATCAGCATCAGTTTCATTTTCGTGTAGGTGCTTGCTTTCTGGATGTTAAGATTTATATTATCAGTTTGGTTCCAAGTGATTTAGGTGAAAATGGTATGTGTTTTATGATGTTCTGTAACTCCTTGTATTGAAAGAAATATTTTCCTTGTTTTTTGCCATTTAAATATAATAAATTAGTCTTTTCGTAAGCTAACATTATTATTCTAGAATCAATACCATCAGAGAATTTTTGGAATACTAAAAACATTTGATGAAACACTTAAGAAATAAATCCCTTAATTTGATTGTATTACTAGTAAAAAAGAAATTAATTTAATATTTCAGTTTATTTAACCGAATCATGAACATTTGAATTTCTTATATACTTATAGATTTATAATAATGACAAATCTCGTTTTTTAAAAATTCAGAAAGATTATTCTGTATGATCCATATTAATACAAATAAAAAAATAAAATTCTAGACTAAAAAAACCCCATCTGAAGTGTGGTCAAATAATTGTTTTAATATTAGCATTTTATTTAGTAATACAAATACTGTATTAATTTCTTCATTAATTTAAAATTATATTCATTAAATACAGTAACCTAAGGCTTTTCATTTCACTATCAAAAGAACAATAAATTATTATAATTTTTCCCTAAATTTTGAAAATAAACCAAGAATTAAAAAAAAGTCAGATAGTAAAAGTGTAGTCTTTTTATTATTTATTAACTAAGTTCATAATGTTTTGTAGTACTGAATTTTTTTGAGGCATTTCTCAGAAAATTACTAGACTGTCCAGGCTAGGCTTGGAATTTGAGGTCCTCCTGCCTCAGCCTCCCAGTGTTCGGAGATAATAGGTTTATGCCATCAAGCCAAATTCAGTCTTGTTTTTAAAGCACAAATACAAGAAGATCAAAAGCAGAAGTTCTGAGACCATCGATGGGAAAGAAAATGACTACTAATTAGAAGATAAGAGATTATGAGATAGCACATATTTTATCTCTTATATGTAATAACTTTATCTTTTACTGTTGTGGGACTTTGGTTGTCCGAATAAAGTCTCAAAACAGGAAAAAATATGATTTCCAACCACAAATTTAAAAAAAAGTGAACACTAATGAATTGTACACTAATAACTGAGAACTAGATAGGTTATACTTACTTATAACTAAGAAACAAACTGCATGTACTTCTTGCAGAGAATGACGTTATGCGTTAGTATACAAGTAGTAATAAAACTAATCATTCAGTATATTAGTTGGGCAGAATCACTAGAGGAATAAAAATTCTAATATAGATAAGAATAGATTTGAAGTGGCCAAACAGATTCTGTGAAGTACAGACAAGGGGATGATTAATATTTTTGACACTAGATGAATGAAAATTTGTGATTATCTAGCAAAACTCAGGATTCTGAAAGTGAAATAATGTACAGTTAAAGCAAAGCCAAGCAAGCCAGAACAATTCAATTTACTTTTGACGAAATGGTAGAAATAAAGATAAGAAAGAATCTCTGGACACATAGATTTAAGCAGAGCTTCTGATTTTATCTCACATCATATATAAATACCCCACAAATGGTCAAGTCTATGGTATTTTCACATTTTATACTTTCTAAGGAAATGTTCAATCTTACTCAAGACATGCTTTATAAGAACAAATATAATTTTGAAAAAACAAAGTCATTTAACATTAAGTAAATTTTTCAACTATCATCAATTATGATTAAACTTTTATTAAATGTTGTGGGATGTTTCATAGCATTATGAAGTAATTCAGAAATATTAACATCTATAAATTTTCTGAATCAAGTAAAGATTTGCTCTTTCAGGAATGTGGTTTTATTTCATCTTCCAACAGATATTTTGAGAAGCGTCCTGCGATATACCACTTTGGCAGGGTCAAGTCAGTACAGAGGGCTACTGAATACAAGAAATACAAAGTTAATTGCTTGTGATTAGATACTTCAAATATGTAAGGTGTGATTTTATAAAGATATTGTTCTGATGTATGTAGTTTTTCAGTGTTCATATTCTGTATACATGTAAAATAACCATGAGAAGTGACTTTTTATATTATTGACAGAATTCTCTTTTCAGCCTCAGAAATTAATGATTTGAAACCTTATCAGTTGAAGAACAAGGCTGTATATGCATCTGTTGAAATATAAATTAACATTATTATGGACAATATATCATAGATTACTGCTTAAAAGTCTATAACTTATTTATCTAATGATCATATTTGGAACAAACAGAATATCCAACATTATTCACACACAATTTTATTCTTCAAAATGAAATCAAAGATTGAAAACTTATAGGTGAAACCAAAGTGTGTCAATTTCTAACATCAAAACACAATTTGTTAGTGGTAATACATCTTATGATATGGTTTTGGTAAGGTGATTCTAATTTTCTACCAGAGGATTTTCATTTTATGTAAGATAACTAATGCATTCTGAGAAGGAGTGACTTCAGTTTTTACAGGTTGATACAATGAAGAGCCTTTTTGATCTCTACTTATAATTGAGGAATAGTGGTAAAATTTTTTCCTCCCATTATATGTTGTCTTTTTACTTTGTTGTTGGTTTCTCTTGCTGTTCAGAAGCTTGTTAACGAGATGAGATTCCAGTTGTTCCTCTTTTTCTGCTAGTCCCGTGCTGCTGAGAATGAAGGTTTTCCTCATCCCAATGTCTCCAAGAGTTGCATCTAACTTATCTTCTTAGTGTTTCTGTTTTAATACTTAGATCTTGAATCCATTTTGATTTCAGTTTAGTGCATGATGACAGATATAGGTCTAATTTTAATCTTTGGCAGGTTGAAACCCAGTTTTTCCAGCACTACTTTCTAAAGAGACTATCATTCTTCCATTAAGGTTGTTTGGCTCTTTCTCAACGATGAGGTGACTGAGTTTGTCTGGAATTGTTTCTGCATCTTCTGGTCATTTCCATTGATCCAGCTATTCCTCAGAAAAAGATCTACTGCCTAGAATATATAAAGAACTTTTAAAAATTCAGATCTTTCAAATTTAAAGACCCAATTAAAAAATGTGCCTCTCTAATGAATAAAGATTTTTCAGATGATGAATAAGAAAGAAGCAAAGAAACATGAAAGATGTCCATCATCATTGGTCATACAAGTGATGCAGATGAAAACAACGTTGAGATTTCATCTCACTCCAGAATGAATGGCTGCTGTCACGAAATTCACCAGCAATAAATGCTGGCTGGGCTGCGGGGAGAAAGGAACACTTCTCCACTGTTGGTGGGAATGTAGAAGGGTAAAAGCACTGTGGCGATCAGTATGGAGATTCCTCAAAATATAGGATCAGAAGTCCCATTTGACCCTGATATTTCCCAGCTGGATATATTAATAAAAAGAATTAAAAGCATCATAGCACAAAGACATATGTGTACCCATGTTCACAACAGCACAATTTATAACAGCTAAAGTTTGGAAACAGCCCAAAGGCTATCAACCGGTGAGTGGAAAAAGAGTTGGTTTTATCTTTAAAGAGAGAGTATTATTCAGACATGAAGAATGATATATTAGAGATATTTAAAGCTAAATGGATGTAATCTAAGGCCATACATATAAGTGAAATAAGTAAGAGACAGATGGGTAAATATGGTGTTTCTCTAATATGAGTAAATAAATTTGTAAATGAAAGGAAAAATTGTATGTTAGAAGGAAAAATGGCAACAAAACTTGCATATATTGGGGGTTCAGGGTAAAGGGAGTTCAGTGTGATGGTTAAAAATAGCAATCAAGATGTATCAAATGAAAGTACAAATTCTCAGTGATGAATATGATCATAATGTATTCCTAAAGTGTACCAATAAACTCAATTTATTAAAGGACAAACAAAAAAATCCCTTAACCGGACAGCAACAGTATATCCATTATACAGAAGGTAAAATTCTACAAAGTAGGAAATTATAGGAATATGTCAGACCAACTCTGCCTCAATCAACTTTCCTAGAATAAGTGTATTACTGTTGTTGTTGTTGTTTTTATTTATTCCTTGAAACAAAAGTTAGCTGTGCATCCAGGCTGGCCAAGAAATCATGGCAACCCTTCTGCCTCAGCTTTCCAGATGCGGGGATTATAGAAATACACTACTATGCCTGGGAAAGAAATATTTTATTTTGGAAACAGCAGGATTTGTACCTGAAAATGAAAAGATCAAAGAGTAATAAATTAATAAAATTAATATTCTTTAGAAAAATACACTCTCAAAGGTTTTGGGGATTATATTCAAGTCCAAACTCATATATAAACAAAATAATGTAATTTTGGGAAGAATAATTTGAAAAACAATATTTTAATATCAATTATTCTTTTAAGAGTGTAAATGAGTAAATTAAAAAGGAGCCAACCATCTTTTGATGCTTGTCTTTGTAATACATCTGTTGTGATACATCTGTTGATTCCTTTCTTGGTGTGTGTGTGTGTGTGTGTGTGTGTGTGTGTGTGTGTGTGAATGTGAAACAGATTTGTTACATATTTGTCTAGATATCTGAAGAGTATCAGGTTGTGTCACATCTTCTTACTATAATGGTCTACCATGGACAAATGCATACAATATCATAAATCTGTAAATGTTGTATAATACACAATCCAAAACAAAGTTTTGTAAGGAGACCTGTATGTTATTCTTCTTACTGCCTGAATAAAAAATACAGCTACAATTTCCATAATTATTAATTATCAGCTAAAGTTCCTTTTCAGAAGTTTAGGTAGAGAAGAGTTTATAAGAATTTTAAAAATATATTGGATTGTCAGAAATATTTCTTATTATGTAAACTCTATAAAGAATTATTAAAAGTAACTATTTAAAAGTAAAAAATACATGTTGGTGGATTCATACAAATAATGAGAATTATATGACAAGAAAATTGAGAGAAAAAGAAAGATGATTGTTCTAGATATCATATAAAGGAAACAATAATTTTAAGAAACCTTCATAAGTGTCAAAATGTAAAAAAATATTCAAAAGGAGACTGAATGTTCATGCAAGTCCAAAATCTCTGTGAAGGAAAAGATATTTTACAGAGGTGATTAGGGTTGCATGGCTCAGAGTGCAGAGTTGTGACCAGTAGGAACAGTGCCCTCGTGAGAAGAGACAGAAAAGTTCTCTGTGTCTCTGTTATACCTTTGTTCCCCTGTACGGACAGCAGGCAAACAACCATTTACCTGCAAAGATGAGAGATCATATAAGAAACTTGCAGCCTAACCTTGCACTTACCAACCTCCAAATCTGTGAAAAATGCATTTCTGTTGATGAAAATCCTCAGCCTATGATATCATTATATGAAAAGCTGAGGAGATAGGGACATGCATATGAACAGAAAACATACATACTATATAAAATTTTATAACACGTATAAAAGGAGACATTCACCTTTGTCTGTGTAAAAGCAAAATGTCACACCAACACATAAACAGAAATACCACTTGCCCATGATTACCTTAGGCACATTTGGCAACATGAGTTACTCAGAAGCGGGGAAGAGCCAGAAGTTCCATCTTTTGATTGTGAGAATCTCAGAGGCACTTGGTAAAATCTGCAAAAGTTGCTTCTGAATGTATGTTAAAGAAATAAATTCCATTTAAATGTCAAGAAATCTATTCAGAAGACAAAGGAAAAATACAAAATGTTTTCTGCAAGTTTTTCAGTGTCAACACAATATAAATTTACAAATAAAAACCTTCTACTAATTGAGATCTGAGTAAGCAAACATTGTAGAACTACAAAGGGAAGAAAGAGATCATGTATTTTAGAGGAATCATCTACAGAATGTATTGTTCAGTACAAATGTATTCTTCCTTCTCTTGAGGCCAAACTATTACTTAATTTTTATGATCACCTGCTGTGCAAACTTTCTTAAAATGATAGTATACTACATTTGCTGTTAAGTATGCATGGAAAAATTTATCTCAACTATTTATGATTATATATTTTAATTAAAATATTTTCATATTTTTCTTGACTATTTATATCCATACAATCATGTTAGCAAGAACTCATACATGAGAGTGTGTAAATATCTTGGTCTATTTACTAATATTTTTCCTCCTATTGATTTTATTTGACTGATACATCATACACCCAACTAAAAATAGATGATTATGAAAAATCTAATTGGTTTGGGACAATGGTTTCTAATTGGTGCTCTACATAACTGAGCTCTTCTAAGACATGTGCACCTGTAAAAATTAGATAACCCAAGTTTGACAGTTCTAATGTGTCATTATCACACTACCTCATTTCCTCCCAAAACTTTCAATGCAATATAATTGAAATTTTTCTCCATAGGATATGGCAAAAACTAAATAGTTTAATGAAATGTTTGTATATGAATCATAAAAATAATCACAATTATAAATTAGCCTTCTACTGCCAAGAAAGAGAAATTAATGAGCTGAATATAGTACTGCCTTCAATATCTAATCAACAACAGTCAATTGTTGCCAGTACTCATGTGTGTATGTATGCAGGTTATATTGTTTACCAATCCAGGATTCTACAGTGCTTTTCATGTCAAAATTCTTCTTTCCTTTTTGCTCAATTAAAAAGTCAGACAAACAATAGAACTTTGTTTCTGCTAACTCTATTCTTTTTTTTTTAATTTTATTTTTAGACGTTTTCAATACATAATGATCACACTTCTTATGAGGAGTCAGTAAGTGTGAATAACATTTTTATTATATTTTATGCCTTTCTTCCCCAACTTCTCCCTCTAGCTCTTGATCTCTTCATTTGCAAAAGATTTATCCACAGATGACCTTCTATCTCCTTTATTTTGTTCTTTATCTATATGGATTCACTGACAAACTATGCAATACTTAAGACTGTGTGTTGAATTTATTACACTTAAAATGACCGCTCATGACACATAATTTTCATGAGTAATACAGATTTCTTCTTCTTTATGGAAGAGTGGTTCTCTTCTTGTGTATAAATATTACATTTTCTGTATCTATTAATCTGTTGATGGACGTATGAGCCTCTTACAAGATTTAGCTGTCATAATTTGTGCTGCTATAAAAATCAGCAAGTATCACTATGCTATGGTGTCTTTAATTCATTAGGAGGATCTCTAGAAGGGAAAGATTAGGTTGAATACCATCTCTAGTTTCACTTTTTTGAGTTTTACTTTACAGGTTGCAGTATAACTGATTTTCAGTGTTGTAATACTTCACCTTCCCACCAATGATACAGAAGACTTTTTTCCCCTAAAGCCTCATCAGTATTTATTACCTGAATTTTTAATGCAGCCATTATTTCTGGGGTAAGATAGAATCTCAGTGCTGTTTCATTTTACATTTTTCTAATGACTTGAAATTGTGAAAATTTCTTCATATATTTATTAGCCATTTGTCCTTCTGGAAAGGGCCTGGTAATTTCAAGGGTATTGTTTGATTGAGCCTTCTAATTGGGGGGATTTAATTTTTTGAGTTCTTCATAAAATCTAAATATTAGTCCTCTTTCCATGGAATAGCTGGAAAACAATTATTTCCATTTCATAGGTTTTTTGTTTGTTTGTTTGTTTGTTTTTTCATTCCATTGACTGTTTCCTTTGCTTGGTAGAAGGTTTTCAATATGATAAGATCACATTTTTTGATTCTTGAACTTATTTCTTGTCCAATTGGTGTTCATGCCTAAGCTCATGTTTTCAACAGTTTTACTTACTTTATCTTTGAACATATTTAATTATTTCTCTCTTAACACTTAGATTTTTTATCTGTTTTGATCTTGTTTTAGCCCATGGTGAGAGATATGAGTTTAGTCTCAATCTTCTTCAGTTTCCTCAGCACCTTTTGTTAAAGAGTCCGTCTTTCTTGCAATGTATTTGGCTTCTCAGTGAGAGATCAGGTTGGAATGTTTTCTCCATCCTCTTTCTGTCCCATTGTTGCTGTTGTTTTGGTGTTGTTTAGTTTTGTATTTGCCAGTACCATTGTGCTTTTGGGGCTGTACTATAGCTTTGTAATATAACTTAAGATCCAGAATTGTGATGCCTTTGGCTTTTCACTTGTTGCCCAGGATTGATTTTGCAATTCAGAATCTCTTCTGGTTTCATATGAAAATTAGCTGCATTTTAACTACTTCTGTGATGAATGCTACTGACATTTTAATTGGGATTGTAATCAATTTATATGTCAGTTTTTCAGTTACGGGGTTTTTGACAATATTGTTTCTTTCTCTCCAGAGAGAGGATGTATCTAGGTACTAGTACTATGTTTTATTTCCCTTTTCAGAGGGCTACAGATTTCATGATAGAGTTCCTTTACTTATGGGAAAGTTAGGTTAATTCATAATTATTAATTCTTTTGATGCTATTATTAGCAGTCTTGATATCCTAATATTTTGATGAGTTTATTGTTGGTGTACAAGAACACAGTAGAGTACATGTGTTCACATTGTATCCTGCTATGCTACTAAAATTGAATGTTAATTCTAGGAGTAGTCTTGGTGGAATTTTTTGGAGCATCTATATCAATGAAAAGGTAAGTAATATTTTGATTTTGCATCTCTATTTCAAGAACTATGTTGGTCAAAGGCAGAATAGTGGACCTTCCTCTCTTCTTCTTGGTTGTAGAGGGAAAGCTCTCGGCTTTTCTCCATTTCCCTTGATGATCACTGGTTTGCTCTAAATGCCTTTTATCAGATTGACAGGTCCTTCTATACCTATTTTATTCTGGGATTTTATCAAACATGAATGTTGTATATTGTAAAAGTTTTTCTGTATCAATTGGGATGATCATTCGACTTTTATCCTTGTTTCTGTTTATATGATGGATGATGTTTATCGTTTTGTACATATTGAATTATCTCTGCAATTCTGGGATGAGCCACTTGGTCATGACATATGGTGTCTCCCATGCTTTTCTGTATTCTGCCCACCAGTATCTTGTTGACTTTTGGATCTATGTTCACTGAATAGATTGAGTGGTGGTTTTACTGCTGTGTCAAACAAATCAGCCCAATCGAAGTGCTCAATCCAAGACAGTAGAGTTGAGTATAACAAGAAATGTTTATTACCAGCAATGATCAGTACTGGAAACAGGTCTGTATAGATTGGCCCCGTGTTATGGAGGAGCAGGGCAGTTATAGTGCTCAGAAAAGGTGGACTTACCGAGTGGGGTTTTTTCGGAACTTTCATTGGTTACAGGCTTGAATAAACAGGTGTAGAGGATTTTATCACTTAATTGACGGTCAGTGACAATTGGCAGGGAATCAGCAGTTATACAAAATTATTTTAAGCAAGGACACATCTGGCTCATAGCTTACAAAGTAATGATGTGACTAGGCATGTATCCAAAGTCTCAAGGCTACATTGTTCCAATAAACAAACGCAGAGTCTAACTTTGATCTCTAAAATTCAGACTGACATAAAGTAGAAGGCCCAGGTAAGGTTCACAAATAGTACATTTTTGCTAGTTTAAGGTGACACAACATCTGTGATTTTTAAGTCACTGCGGAGCTCATGATTGATCCGAAAGCAATTCTTTGCTACTACACTATTTTTACTTGGGTTCTTTTCTTGTGTGAGAATCATTGTAGTGCTAGCTTTCAAAAATAACTTTGGGACTACTGCTTAAAGATTTTGAAGAGTGCTGGCATCAAATCTTCCTTAAAGTTTTGAAAAATTTGTCAGACAATCCTTTGAGATCAAGGACTTTCATATTTGGAAGTTATCATTATCCTCCTCCTCCTCATCATCATTATTACTATTACTACTGCTTATGTAATTGCCTATTATTGAAATGTTCAGGGTTTTTATGTTTTTAGCTTA
Source organism: Petromus typicus (assembly GCA_004026965.1). NCBI lineage: Eukaryota > Metazoa > Chordata > Mammalia > Rodentia > Petromuridae > Petromus > Petromus typicus. Next base: position 16,595 of record PVIR01009554.1, on the reverse strand, counting down.
GTTTTAGTAATTCATACATATCTAGGAACCCATCCATTTATTCTCAATTGTCCAATTAGTTGGAGTACAGTTTGTCAAAATATTTACTAATAATCTTCTGGATTTTAGTATAGTCCATTCTTATTTTGCCACTAGAATTTCCATTTATAGAGATTTAGGCCCTTTCTTCCTCTTGAGAGGTAAGATTGATTAGGATTTGGCTGTTTTGTTTATTCTTTCAAAGAATCACCTCTTCAAAGCATCGATTCCTTTAATCTCACTTGCATTAATTTCTGCCCTCATTCTTCCCTTTATTTGATTTAAATTTCAATTGCTGTTGTTTTCTAGGACTTGAGGTGCATCCCTAGGTTATCTACTCTGGATTCAACCTGTTTTGTACGGGACCATTGATAGCTATAAACTTCTCTCTCAAGACTGCTTTCCTTGTGTCTCATCTGTTCTGGTGTGCTGCAGGGGCACTACTGTTTGAGTGTGAGAAGTCTCTAAATTCCTTGATTTTTTTTCTGTGACTCATTGGTTAGTTTCATTCCCATGCATTTTGATGATTGTGATGTTTTTCTTTACGGCTTATTTCTAGTTTCATTTCACTTTAATTTGATAGTATGCTTGTAATTATTATGATTCCTTTACATTTACTTAAGGATTTCTTTTTTATAAGTTATCATCTTATCTATTTTGGAGAATACCTATGTGTAGTTCAAAATAATTTATATTTTATATTTGGGTGGAAAACTCTGGATTGACTATTTTTATCATTTTTTAAAGTACCACCTGGTCTTTCCTTTTCTCCAAAGCTAAGTGATTGTTAACTAGTCTGCTACTCATGACAGTGTTGATTTTGATATTGGACTTCAGTGTTTTTGCATTCAAAGCAAATATTTCATGGAGTCTGCACATAGAAAAAGGTGCAGAGGTTTATAAACCTGGATACAACACTGAAGTAGTAATATCTAGTAAAATCAGAGAAAATGGTAAAGATTATTTTAAAAGAAATAAACTAGAATATATTTAGGGAAGTAATATAAGCTTGCTTTATCAAATTTGCTTATTACTGCAATAGTTAAAATGATGCATTAGTGAGAAAAATGTTGGCAAAGAAATAAAAGTATACAAATGCAAAAATTAAGACAATTCCATCTTTAGTATATCTTCACCTATTTCATGTGTAAATGTAAGCTTCCAGGTGTTTTTGTAAACAGCATTTTATGGCATGCTGAAAATGTATTTAGAATCTTTTTCTCACACAAATGCTGATGTAATATTGCAATTTTTTAAAAGCCGGCTTTCCATTTATGTTACTACTCATCTATAAATCTTATTATTTTATGAACCTAGAAAATTTTATCTGATACTCTTGGACCTTGACAACTCAATCAATATTCACTAACACATTTAAATTAAATTTCTAAGCATAATTCTGTCTATTTTCACATGACTAATTTTTCTGGATTACAGATTAGTTTTCTACATAAAGGGAAACTTTGATAATATTAAATACTACAGTAATATGTAAATATTTGCAAAAGAGAGTTTAACACATTTATTTCTCTAGTTTTATTAAAAATCTAATTATAGCAAATGGTAGAATATGTTATCTCAATGAGGGGTGACTCTTGAACATCAGAAATGCACATGGGAGTATCACATTTTTATTTAGTTTTTTATCACTGTTTAATTCTACAGACTTTGAAAGTTGTGCAAACCCTGCTCTTTTTGAAGGTGCTATTTCAGGAAAACATAGGCCACTGATTTCAGAGTTAGCTGGACTTTCACAGACAATCAGAAACACCCTCCGCAGCCAGGAGCATAAGACATTACTCTCCCTTTTCTTAGAATCTGTAGGATGTGGCCCTAATGCTCTTAGCTTTGCACCTTAAAGTTATTCTATGGGGTTATAACTCTTTTCTACTAAAGGATGCCTGAAAACCCGTACTTAGATATTTAAGCGACTTAAGAGGGAAATGATAGGAAGCAAGAAAAGGTGGGAAAATATTAAGGAACTAACATCTAGACACAGTTCAGCGGTTCTCTGCTCCTTTCTTCATCACAATGAAAGTTTATTTTGTGCCGTGTCTATCATGTCTTTGCCTCATTTTGTAATTTATTTATGTGTTTCAATATTATCAAAATTTCAATATTGTCATTATGTTCTTTCCAGGACTCATAATTTTTCTAGCTTAGGATGTGATTGGTCCTTGATCTATACATTGTTAGGGTATTCATTATTCTGGAATAAGACTTTTCTACTTTTTCAAAATTGTCATTGAATAATAATATTCTCCATTATAATATTATTTACTTTGGGAAAATCATAACAAATGTTATCTACTACAGTCATCAGAGAAATTGTAACTAGGTCATTAAGGATCTGTTAGAATTGGTGAGAGGAGCACTTCTAGAAGATGACATTCTACATCATTTTAACAATTTTAGTAATTTTGAATTATGCAGGAATAATTAAAATGTTAGTATCATTACTGGAGAAGCACTTTCAGTGCATTACGATTTAATTTACTGGTTTGTGCTTACTACTAGTGCATACTGTTTATGAACAGGGCTCATGTTCACGGAGCTACACAGTCTGAAAGGAATGATTTAAGCTTCAGACCTTTTCCACATCAGCACATGTCCCATGAACGGCACTGGATAAGGTTTCAGCAAAATAGAAAGATATCTTGTATATTTATGGAGAGCTAGTTTTCTTTAGTTTATAAAATTTTGATATGAATTTCAGCTTCATATATAAAAGAATGCTTGAATTTATTTGGGTTCAGTGTGAGAAAAGAGTTTTCACTGTCTGTCTCAATTTCAGGGATCTGATTATTGAAAATTACTTCACATTTTGACTTATTAGAACACAAGATGATACATTATTATAAAAGATAAAAACCCAAGTGATCAGTGTAAACACACAGTTTACAGTGAAATAAAACTAGAATAAATAGAAAAACTAATGTGAATAACTCATACACAAATTTTGCATTGTGTTGTTTCAAAAGGGAACATATTTATCCCAAATGGCAGCAATCCCAGTGAGCTCAGTGGCCTAGATGAGGAGAATAGAAGACAAGAATTGTTCCAAAACGTCTAAGTATGTAGAAAGTGGGGAAGCTATGTTCACATCTGCGCTGATTTTTTTCTTTCTCGTCAATGTACTCAGAAATCTACCCCTGTCGTGTTGGTATCTGAATACTTCTCATTTGTACTTAGCAAAAAGAAAGATTAAGAATTTTGCAATTCTAATTTTAGGCATCTACTTACTGCTCAATTTTATTAGGTTCATTAATCTGTGAAAGTTTTATTTTCTTTAGTAGTATATGAAAAGCTAAATTTTTAAATGTCTTAACATTTGGATATGATGCTTTGAAACTAATGATATTCCTTGTCTGCTAGTGTAAGCAGTAATCTCAACATCTTGCCGTTAATAAATGAGAATTACTGTACTTTCAGATTTTATTTCCAATTTCACTGCTTAACACAGTGCTTTATTCTCTAAATATTTGATAATAATTTTCACTCTTCTGGTAACATTCTTAGCTACAGATTCAGATTTCAAAATTCCCAATATCTTTAAATTTCTTGAATCCTTAGTTTTATCCTGGACATGAAGTCTCATTAATGTATTTTCAAGCATACACTCATAAGAAAGACTTGCACATATATATTTTTATTATTCGTGTATACATTCATTCTTTTCTAAATAAATGGTATGCTCAATCTTGTACTGATAGATTGATTGATCTCCCACTTGTTTGGATTGCACAGTCTGAAGATGGCAGAGAGGAGCTGCCACTCCAGACAGTCTCTGGGTACCAACTGTGTCCTTTCACAGTCCAGTCAGTCCTACACTAGGCTGTGAATACAATATGTCCAGTCCAATAGAAACTGAAAACATTTGGTTCTTGGCTCACAAAGCATTAAATAATTTAACAATAATTAACTCATTTAATAATTATTATAATATTTATAATAATTTAATAATAATTATTATTTCCAAAATGTCATAACTAAACCATTAAACCAAGAGCCATGCTAGTTAATTATGAGACTTCCCAAGTTTTATGACTATGAAGCCAGTCCTAGGCCATAGATAATACGTCATAGTGGCTGAAAATACCAAGGGATGTATGGCTGTGTTTCAGTTTTATGTTATCATTTTCTTATCTCTTTGTTCCTACACAAGTTACTTACCACCTCTCTGTATCAGTGTTTTTATCCACACAAAATAAAAATGATAGCATCCAATCTATGAGAGCATTTGAGAAATGAATAAACTAATACATTGAAAAGCTCAGTAAGTTGAGTTTTACATAAAGTAAGTGCCTAACAATATTAGCTGCAATTACACTTTTATAAAAGTTATTTTTTAAATACGGTGCTTAAGTAAACACATGTAATCTACTATTTCTCACATTATTTAAACAAATTGTAGTTTATACTTATCACATGTTTTGTTTCAATTTTGAAAAACAGCTATTGGAAGGAAATACCTGGTAGAGAAGGTTGACAGGTTAAATTTTTTCAGATTTAAAACAGTGTGACATTTAATTCGTGAGGCAAATTAAAATCATTCTACTTGCTATTTGTAAACTCTTTATATCTAATAGAAAATACTACAATCTGAAGCCAATATTATTGTAAAGAGTTGATCAAATAAAGATAAACTTGTAAAACACCTGTATTTTATAGAACTGTTTCCCATTTGTCCCTGTGGGGATTGAGTACATTTGTATCGGTGTGGACATTGGAGTATTCAACTGACGTGAGCACACAGTAGGTCTCGAAGTGAAGAGATCAGGAGTTTTCAAGCTGTTTTGTTAAAACAGATTCTAGAATGTCCATCCACTTGCACCCTGGGCTGAGAATCAGGCCATCCCTCAGTGTTTGCCACTAGAAGGAGTGTGCTGGATTTGATCTCAGAAGACTTCTTAGCTCTACCTGAATATGACGAGTGATTGTGCTTAATCCAACTCTTGGAATGTTTTAGCATGTATCTCAAATAATTTCTTTTTAGAAGGGTTATTTGGGGAGGAAAAAAAACCCAAACAAACAAGTAGTTTATTTTACCATGATTTTCACAAATTACTAAGTTTCCAGGCTGGATTTAAATATGTGATTTCCCTACTCCCTCTTGCAGAAGGCTGGGATTATATAAATGCACCACCAAACTTGGCTTGACGTATAAATGAAAGCTACTAATTTCATAAAAACAAAACCTTTAATAATTGTGCATGAGTGATTTAGAAGAGTCACTTTGCAAAGAATGTCCTTAAAACTAGCATTGCAAATTCATTTTAGGATTCTATATTGAAAATTCAATGATCAGGGAAAAGTACAGCACATGTCTTAAATATGATCACTATATTTTCATTGCTGCAGGAAGGAAGAATATCAATAATTGCTTCAGCCTAATAATTTGATAGCCTGACTTTATTTTTATGCTACCGCTATTTTTAATTTTTTCATCAGGAAATGAAGTTGAATGAATTGGTTATCCTAGCTAGAACTATATGACCAATAATAGAACTGAAATTTTAAAATGGTATCTCTCATACTGGAATCTATAGGTGTTCTTTTCAGTTTTCTTTGTTTGCTTCTTGCTTTTATACACATGAAATTGACTTATAGAGAGACAAGAATAATCACTGAAATAAGTTTTGAAGAACTGAAAACTTTGTAATATTTTGATTCCTAGTCCTACCATATGTATTAAGATCATAATTATTCATTAATTTTCTTTTCTATTTCTGTGATTTTTAAATAGTATTTTCTATATACTTTAGCAATTTTTCCTGCTAAGAAGTTTGTCTTATAATCTTGATACTTTGAAGCAGTTTATCAATTTTTTATTTTAATTTATTTATTTTTGAGACTAGAGTTGTCTTAAACCGATTCTGTAGCTCACGGTGGATTCAAAGTTGTACCAATTCTCTTGCCTCATCCTCCAGAGTGCTCAGATTACAGCCATGCATACCCACATCTGGCTCTAAATTCTTTTTCTTGCTTATAGACTTTTTAACTTAGTAAAAGTGGAATTCTTGTACTATAAAACAAGGTTCACTTTAAAGATTTGTACCTGCTGGATTACATGAATATATTATAGTGACTGTAATTAAATGAGACATACTAATAAAATAGTTATTTGACTAAAGTACTCATAACAAATGGAATACATGAACTATTGAATAGGAACTTTACCTTCTTTCTCCTCTAACCCAAATTAGCTGATACAAACAAAATTAACTTTGAGATCAGAAGAAGTTTGTACATTGGACACCAGACCATATTTTTGGTAAGTCGACCACCGTAACTAGTAGCCTGAAAGAAACAAAATGAAATCTATGAACTAAATTCCAACGCCAGGTGTAAATGAAGCTTAGTTTTGCTTACAAGATAGTTAGTAAATGAAGTGTGCTGGGTGGTGCAGTGGAGGGAGTTTATTCAGTACATTGGGGGCTGTGTAGCTGAACCCCTGGCCCCCTTTCTCTGGATGTCATCAGCACCTCCTCTTCACCATAACGTGTGAAATAAGGTGACAGTGTCCGAGAAAATATTCCCATTTGAAATCTAATGGTTTTATGAAGGGAGCAATGCAGCTAGACAGATGTTCAGAACAGGAAATCTCAGTGTATCAAGAGGTAAAAGGAAACCATTTCCACGTGAGAACACAGAGCCAAGGAGAGGTGTGAACTGAATCTAAGATCAAAGCATCTTTTCAGTTTAAATAAAATCATCCTAAATGTACTCTTATTCTTCCCAAATTGCCATAGATACATAGGTGAATCCACTTTAAGTCAGGAAGAGTGACACACAATTTAAACAGCCAAATGTAACCGTGAGTGTTGGTGCTATGAGGGTTTCAGAGAGGAAATTGAAAGATTTACAGGGCATCTTTTAAGTTACTCATCTAAAGAGAGTTTGACAATAAAGTTTAGCTCAAAGTCCTTCTAGATTTTAGAAACAGCAGGAGAATAGTGGGCTTGAAGTTGATTCATGTTTTTTGCCTCAGATCAAGACTGTACTTTTTGATGGCAAGATGTTGAAAGTGAGAGAGTTTCAGATGTTCCGAGATATGGTAGGTTAGGGAGATATTTAACTTATAATTAAGTTCTTAACTCATAATTGACTTGAGATCAACTCTTGATCAATTAATGTGGGATATCTTTGTCAGTGGAAATATCTGTTTGCAGCCCACACATTCCTAAAATAAGTTCTGAAGCTTTATGCTTTCCATCCACTGGCATACTTGAGGAAATACCCTCATTTTTTCTGTATATTTTGAAATTGTGTCCTTTAGTGTATTTGTGAATCAGACAAGAAATAAATCTTGATTAAGAAAAATCAAACTTTATCATTCACGTAAAACATATATTTAAGCTAATTCTAACACAGGACATATTGTGATATATTTTTGAAAAGTTCTTCCAAAATTTCTGAGAATTTTACAGCAATCAGTGGGATAATTGCACAGATGATAATTTCCATGCTTAGGATAACCAGTTACAGATGCAGAAGAGACAAGCCGCCACGGCTAGTGCTTCAGAGAACAGGTGCAGATAACACACAAAACGAAAATCTTTCATAACATTGAACAATATCAAAAGTTACCCAGAAGCTTCTCCTCCAACCCAGAGCACTTCAGCGCTTGTTTGTTAAGGTTTTCTTTAATTTGTGGCGTGCTTACACATCGCTTCTGTCAGCTGCGCTTGGAGCTGTCAACAATAGCTGAGAAAATGGTCAAATATGTACTGAGTGAAAACAACATTTAAGCACCACAGCCCTAGCCGGGGAGACGATGATGAGTTCGTTGTCCACAGCTGTGAAAACCATTTGGCATCACTGAGGAGACTGGTACAAGTAAAACTATTTAGTGGAAGATAAAGCTCAAAGTGGGTCCTTCCTGACTTTCAGAGACACAGCCGAGTACCTGAAACACAATGTTTCTATACAGTTCCAATCTAGAGAGTGAAAGAAGTATAACCTTCATTTATATATCACCCACTACATAGTAGGGATGTGGCAAAGCAGAGAATGGTCAAGGTGGAACCCACTCAAGGTTCTCCATAACAAAGTTCTGTTTAGTGGGAAAGACATCCCTGAGCTTTACTCTAGCTGAAGGAAGATGCCTTCTCCAATTTTTCTTCCTTTAGGTTTCCTGGCTCATGCAAGGAGAAGAGAGACAGAGGAAAGTGGATAAGAAAAGGAGTGCTGTGATAAAATACAGCACTAGGGTAGCTAGGGCAGGAGGAAGATCCTAAGGAAAGTTATCCTGTTGAAAGTACTGGAAATTGCAGTCCTATGGGAAGACTGAGATCTAATTAGAATGCTTCTCATCGTGCATTATAACCACAGCAGAAAATTCCTTTATATGATATCACTCTAAGAGTTTCCACTTTTTTATTTAACATCTCACAGCTTATTACCTATGATTAAGGGTGATTGAAATGAAAACTTCAAAAAGAAATAATTTGTAAGTTTTAAGTTAAAACTTACGAATTAGATGTGTGCAACATTCCAGGCAGTGTGTTGATCTCTCACGCTATTCAGCTTCTTGTTCTGCCTGACAGGTGACTCATCTTTGTCCACCACATGCATGCTGTACACTTCACCTGCCCCTTAGCCACTCGCTAGTCAGAAAGAGAAATATATCCACATTTGCTTAACTTTTAAGACTGTTTGATATTATTATCAGAGACTTTTAAAATTTCTTACAATATTCTACTTAAAATCTTAACTTTATCAGAGCTATTTGTTTATAGTACATAGAGTAACATTCCTGGATTCAATGATTTTTAAGGATTATTAGAATGTATCACTGCAAATAAGGTTGCTCTATGCACAGTACACTTCACCTGCCCCTTAGCCACTCGCTAGTCAGAAAGAGAAATATATCCACATTTGCTTAACTTTTAAGACTGTTTGATATTATTATCAGAGACTTTTAAAATTTCTTACAATATTCTACTTAAAATCTTAACTTTATCAGAGCTATTTGTTTATAGTACATAGAGTAACATTCCTGGATTTAATGATTTTTAAGGATTATTAGAATGTATCACTGCAAATAAGGTTGCTCTATGCACAGTACAGTCAAAAATGTGAATTTATACATCCACCTTTCTTTGCGGAAGAGCACTTGAGAAGCCCGTTTCAAGATGAAAGAAGGAACAGCACTACTATTTGACATTTCTGTCATCTAGAGCTCCAGAAAATATTACACAGAGTCCAATTTCTAGCCAGATTAGCAAAAACTCTCTTCCTATGAGTCTGTGTATCACAATTTCTATTACATTGTAGATGTGATTTTTTAACACAAATTACAAGATATAACAAAAATAAATACATACTTTGAAAGAATAAAGCCATCACTAGAAATAGAATCTCACTCAAGCCCTCTGCCTTTGGTTCTACCACTTCCAAAGGTACCACCGTGGGGACCAGCCTGTACCATGTGGATTTGGGGGGAATATTCAGCACTCAAATGAGAACAGATGCTAATGTTTATTGAAAAGACGTAGAAGAGCTAAACTCATTTCAGAAGGAATGAAATGACTTTAGCTTCAGGGAGTCCCAGGGCTAAAGTGGATGGTGTGTGATAAGATAGTGGGCAGCCTCATGGAAAATGTACAGCAAAACATTATAGACTACAGTATCAAAACAGATCACGTCAAAACATTAGCTAACAGAAAAGCCTGTTTTACTATACACAGTGCTGTAGATAGGTTGTTTCCTACACTGGTAAAGATAAGCAATTATTTTTTATCACTCACTGGTGTCTGTCCTGAGATCTTCTCCATTTGTATTTTTGTTTATTTTAAAGATTCCACTTATCAATCTTCACATGCTAATGCTCATAATACATCAAAGAGAAGAGTTTTAATATAATAAGGGATTCTTACACTTGAAAGATATAACCTTAACTGAACCGCTGACAGGTGGCACTTTAATTACAAGTTTATAGCTTTGAAAATAAATCTGAACTTACTGTATACATATTCTTTATATCAAGTATTTCTTACTTAGGAATATGCATTTAATGTTCAACTTCACTCTAAATGGTTTTACAATGCATTACTTTTAAGGTTGAATAATATTTTGTTAGATTATTGTACTGCAACGTACTTTTCTATGCCTTTCCAACATACCTGGCCCTTCCCAGTCACTTGTGACATTGGTAAAGTAGCTATAATATTCACCCGTAGATTGTTGTACACAGATGATGTGTCAAATCACCTGTAAATAACTATCCACACAATATGTGGATTGTACAGCAAGATTATGGTAACCTCTGAAAGAAATAATAATACTGTTTTCTAAGGAGTAAATACACTGTATGTCCTGAGTAGAAATGAAAGAGAGTTCTAATATTTTATCTTTCCAAAAGTTGAGGAACAATTTTATTCAGTTTTTACATCAGGTATCATGTAACTTTGGAAAAGAGTAGGGTCTATAAGACTAAAGACAAAATAAGCAATTCATAGGTTCTACACTGTATAAGGACACACTGTGTACCTTGTCTTCTTTCTGTAGGAGTTAATTCTTAAACTATGTAACTTAGTTCAAACTTGTGTATATAAATAGAAATGAGTTATTAAATAACACATATACTTTGTAAAACATCCTGACCTTTTCTTTTTAAGCTGAGCATAACCTTGTCACACAGTCAAGTCTCTTTCTTATAAGGGAGGCTTCAAACCAGGAAGATGAGACATTGTGTTGATCTATGTGGTGATAGGTCATGTAGGAGATGTTGGGTAAGTCATATTTGCTTTCATGCAGTTCAGATAAATAAAAGCTGGGTGCATTAGTATCAGTTTCTCTATGTTCCTTCAACTTGGACTTTCCCTTACCATTGGGCATGTCAAGTGTCCTTTGCTTGATTTCTGATATTATCTAGCATGAAAAAGGGCAATGCTTCCACAGAGAAATTGGTTCAAATTCCTGGGTGGGAAATACGTGATGTGTTTGAGGAGATCATTTAGTTCTAGAAAGTATGTATTCAAAAACATGAAGCTCAGGTGCAGTGAGTTTAACACTTCAGATCACACAGGAGTCAAGCGAAAATCTGACAATGAGCAAAGCCCTAACACCTTGAGTTACCAAACAAATCACAGATTAAGTAATTGTCACTCAAACAATGGAATAAATAGACACGAGTCTGCACTGATACATGTAAGTACTTTAACAAGTAAATACGAGTGAATAAAAGAAATCTCTCATAAAGAAAATTCCCAAATAATTTATATAGCGATTCTTATTCAAGATCCAATTTGTTGTTCTCACTCCGAAAGGGTGAGTTGCAGAGAGTAACTTCTTTCCAAATCTTACAGTATGAAAAAGTGTGAGAATAACTTATTAGAGAGGAAACATAAGAAGCATGACTTTGGTTAGCTGATCAAGGTTAGCATCATGGAGTTCTGAAAAGTGAAGTTAAGAATATATAGAAATATACTTTCTATATATTCTTACACTATATATGTATTCATATATATATACATATATACATATGTATATATACATATATACACGTATACATATATGTATATAAACATATATGCATACATACATATATATTATTTTATATATATGTATATGTATATATATATACACACACACACACACACACACACACACCTGATAGGAACAGCAAAATAGAAGAATTTTATATATATATATATATATATATATATATATATATGTGTGTGTGTGTGTGTATATAGATATATATGAATATAAGAATATGTATACCTGATAGGTGCAGCAAAAATTTAATCTTCAGAGAAAAAGCAGTTTAATTATCAGGAAAAAATCCAAAAGAGGGTATTTTGCAACATGACTGCCCTTCTAAAACTGCCACAGTCATCAAGAGCAAGTATCACATCCAAGTCTAAATAGATATGATAACTAAATTCACCAGAGTGTTCTATATAAGATACTGGAACATAAAATTATGCTGCAGAAAAATAAAATGTGACAATAGCATAGACTTTAATAATACTTTATTATATTGGATTCATTGAATATACTATTATTAATTTATGATGTTTATAAATGATTGGTAGAGATGAGAACTCTCATATCTAAGTTTTCTGCATAGCAAACACCATTGTAAAGTTCAAGAAAATAGTCCAGCATAGAATATTCTGAGGGGAGATCCCTGTGGAAGCACAATACTTGTTTTGTAAGGAAAATCTAAATCTCAAGATATTAACCAACTCCATTTAACCCATAAATAAAAGATGGTTTGATAAAATTTATTTATTTTTTCTGATTTTCAATATTTTACTTTGAAACAAAAACATATAAAAAGCATAGTTTTTTCACATGAGTAGATAGATACTCTACATTCAAAATTATCACTCAGTTTAAAACCATACCCCACTTGCACCCTAAATAGTAATTGAAATTTTCTTGCTTAGGTATTACATTACTTCCCTCAAAGAAATGAAGTTAAAGTGTACCTACTTGTTTTTCCAAGGTACTCTTTGTTATTTGTTAAAAGGATGTCCTTGGAAAAAAGATGTTAAAACTTTCAATGACTTTTTCAAAGCAAAAAGTCTTGAAGTAGCCGCTGTGAGTGACAGCTGAACACAGATTTCTGACTGCCAGAAGAGGAGTCATGTTCACAGTACATAAATATTCAGAGAGATGGTATCTTTAAATATAACTTGCAAATAATCTGACAGGAAAAATGTATTTTTATGTTACCCAGTGGAATTAAGGTGAACTTCTTTCCATTTGCTTTGATGAGTTTTAAACATGATGCTTCCAATTTTTACATCTTCTACATTGGTGTCAAATGCCCAGAGAAATTTATTGGTAGTTTTTATTGATTTATGTTGACTTTAATCCAGTGGTTACATTTCTGGCATATTCTTAGATCTTAACATATTTTTATGCATTCTTTACTTCAGTTGTTAATTATGCAAAGAACTTTACTAACTTCTTTTTTCCTTCATTGGATATACATTACAATCACATTTAACTTCAAGAGTGTATCTGTACGTGACATATCTTGATTCTCATTTTCCCCCATTCCCTTGTCCTCCTTACAACCCCCACCTGCTATATACATAAGCTTTGTTTCCATTTTTATCATCAATTTTTCTGTGTCTTCTTTACTTTCCCCTTCTCCCCTTTTCTTTACCTTTAAACATTTTCTTCCTATTTCACAATATGTATCATATACTGTGGATGCCATTTACACTTTCAGTTTTTCATACAAGAAAAATGATACAGTATGTACACATCTGTGTCCTATTTATTTCCCCTTTGAATGTATCCTCATGGTAGATCCTTTTAAGTATAAATATCTCCAATTTATCATTATTTATTGCTGAGTACTGCTCCATTTTATAAAATAAGCAAACAAACAAACAAAAAATCACATCTTCTTTATGAAGTCTCCAGTTGCTGGGCATTTGGGCTATTTCCAATATTTAGGTATTGCAAATTGAGCTGCTATAAACATGGGTGCACATAGGACACTGTGGTATGGCTTTTTTATTTCTTCCATATATATAGCTATTGGGGGAATAGCAGGGTCTAATGGGATCTCTAATCCTAGTTTTTTGAGGAATCTCCACATTGATCTCCATAGTGACTGCACTATGGAGATCATAATGTTTGCATTCCACATTCCCACCAACAGTGGAGAAGGGCTTCTTTCTCCTTGAAGCATTTGTTGTTGGTTGATTTCAGGATAGCAGCTATTCTTTTGGGAGTAATATAGAATCTCAGTGTTGTTTTCATCTGCATCTCTCAAATGACCAGTGATACTGAACATTTCTTCATATGTTTCTTAGCTGCCTTTAATTCTTCTTCTGAAAAAAATCTGTTCATTTCAGATGGCCATTTTTGAATTGGGTCTTTAAATAGAGGGAGCTGAATTTTTAAAAATTCTTTATATATTCTAGATCATATTCCTTTTTGTAAGGAACAGATAGCTAATCTTTTTTTTTTTTTCCAATTTGTAGGGGAAGTTTTTAAAATTCACCTCCTGTAGATGTTCCGTAAACCATCTTCTTTCTGGGAACATTTCTTTTTTCCACCAAGGTGAATTTATTTTTAAAATTTGGTGATTTTTTCTGTTGCAGGAGCAGAAATGGGGCTGTGTGTGGGACCAGAGCTTGAACTCATAGCATCCTGTGGGGTCCAGCTGAGACTAGATGTACATTGAGACATAGATGGCAGAAGAACGAGCACTTTGGTCCATATTTATATACACATCTGTTTTGAATCCAGAGGCATTGATTAAATAGCAAAGTATTAAACTTTCTAACAGCTTAAAATGGTATATGAAATATATTTTGTTACTCTTTCACTGCTAAGACTAAATACCTAAGATCCACAGGTTAAAGTATAAAAGGTTTATTTTAGCTCACAATAGGTAGAAGTTTCAGTGCACAGTCAGCTGGCTCTAAGACAGGGCAGCAAGATGGAGGGAAATGATAGAGAGGAAACGACCCATGGCCTGGCAAGAAGGAAGCCAGTATCATGGTTCATTCCCTTCCAAGAGCCCTAAGTGGAGCTTTGTTTGGATGTAAAAATATAAGCCATAACAGGTTAATAATCTGGAATTCAAATTAATTTTTATGTAGAAGGACATTTCAGAAGATGAAAACATGAGACAAAGACTGGAAAGTATAATTTAAAGTTCACAACTAAAATATATATTTCCAAAAGATAAGAAAAATATTCAATGATAGGAAACAAGCAGAATATTCTTTTTATATGGTCACAATTTTAAAAATCATTTTGTACGCTAAAATTTCACAAATGAGCCATGAGAAATTAGCACATAAAAACATTATCAAAATCATTAATTATCAAGGAAATGGAAAGATACCACATTGAGATAGCATCACACATCTAGTATAATATCTAAAATTAAACAAGCCAATGTCAAATCTGGTGAAAATGTAGAGCAACTAAAACTTTCATGAACTGATGGTGGAAATGTAATATTGTGGGAGACAGGGTAAAAGGATGAAGCCAGAACCCTTGTGGCAAGTTCCAGCCCCCTGTGAGTCCCACAGCAAAAGAATTAACAAACAACAAACAACGAAGTCTGAACTTTGAGAAAAAAGCTGAGCTTGACTCAACTCTAGCTGCTCTGAGCAGCAGCAGCAGAGGCCAAGCACTACAGAAGCAGAAGTGGCAAACACTGAGCTCACTGCACCTTTATTTGGCACCAAGCCTCCACACTCATAATCCCAGTATGTATATATCAGGGCAGTTATCCACAATAATCCCTACAGTTTAAGATCCCATAGGGCAAGGCAGATATCCTTAAATCCTAGTAAAAAAGTCCCAGTAAGTAAGTCTTAAGGCCAAAAATCCCAGTGAAATAATCCTTGGAGGTTAAAATCCTGCAGAGTGGGACAGACCTCTTAACTCCAAATAAATAAGTTGTAAGTCTGAGTAGGTTAGCCATAGTTCTTGACTTAATAGGATGAAAATTCTCTGGAAAATGATATGGCAGATTCTTAAGTTGTTCAACACATTTTTATGATATGATGCAGACTTTCAGATCGCAGATATTCATGCAAGATAAATGATGCATATGTCTTTAAAAATTCTCAATTTGAATGCTCAAAACAACTTAATTTTAAAGCCCCAAAGTGAGAACAACCTGTATGTTAATTAACACGAGAATGAACGTAGTAATATAATGAAATATAGCTTAGTAATTTAAGAAAATAAATTTTCTATAAAGGTAACATATGTGCAAACTAAATATGAATAGAAAAAAATCTATACTTCCTGATTCCATTTATAGAAAAACCTAAGCCACAACAACAACAAAAACCCTAATCATATTGATGAAAATGATATGACCAGTTTAAAAGTGGAAGAAGAATAAAAATCAAGACATATAATTTACAGGTACAAATTCTCAATGTTGAATATGAGCATAGTGTTTTCCTAAAATGTACCAATAAAATCAATAAAGGTGAAAAATATTGGTCAAGGAAGCAAGGAGACAGAATAAGAAGTTATATGTTACTTAGAGGAACCTTTCTAGGACAAAGTACATATTAATTATATTGACTGTGGCAAAGTCTATGTATAAATTTACAGGCACGACTCGATGTTTCTGTATCAAAAAGATATCTAGAGCAGTCCAAATAGTCTCAGCACTATTTGCCTTGAACCTACTGTTATTATAAGCATGACAGAAAGCACTTTGAGGATATAACTGAAGTCCCAAATCAAGTTATTGTAGTGACCATAACTGGTCACAGAAACCATTAATTCAGCTCTTAGGGGAGTCAGAGAGGCACCTAAAAATTTTGACGTATTGTAGCTTTTAACAAAGTAATTAGAATGTACAGCATTGCTCAATGTCAAAGAGAACAGTAGCAGAATAGATGTCTAAAACTATTTGTGCATCATTTTAATATTGTGTGTTCTGCTGGTGAATGTGTGTGTGAGAGTGGAAAAGAGGAGTGGGTAAGGAGAGAGAGAAAGAAAGCAGGACAGAGAAAGGAAGGAGAGGGAGAGGGAGGGAAGGAGGATACACATAAGACAGCGCCTCACATTTCTAATATCAGCATTATCATTGTGTAATCAAACTCTATGCAATTATTTGC
>PVIR01009553.1:0-53071 GCA_004026965.1 Petromus typicus | reverse complement strand
GCACTGTGGTATGTGGTACTGGTTGCTGCTGGGGTGAGTCTCCACACCCAGTATTGTATGTGGTTACCGGGGATCGAAGCCGGGTCCTTGCACTTGCAAGACAGGCGCCAGAACCACTGAGCTAACTCCCCGGCCGCGTGGCTGCCTGTATTGACTCATACACTTCCTTTCAATGGACATTCTGACTCTGGGAAAGAGCCAAAAGTTTCAAAGTGCCAGATCCGTGTGTAAGGTGGATAAGAGCACACTGTGACCTTTTTATGTGGCTGCCTTTCCGTTAGAGAGCACTCGGCGGCGGCCACTGTATCCTGTATCACTCAGCAAAAAGACTTCCAGGGCTGCTTCAAAAGGTGGCAAGGACAATGGGATAAGTGTGTTCAAAGAGAAGGGAAATGTGCTGGGGGGGGGGGCTAATGGTGACGTGTCTCTTACTGTAATTTATTTTAAAGATGAACATTCAGCATTTGTTTTGTTCTCCCTTTACATGTTAATACATCATAATCCAAAAAGAGTTTCCTTCCCCAGCCTCCCTGAGAATTCACCATCCAGCTCAGCCGTAGTTCAGAGTCAGCGGGCCACGGGCTCCGCTAACCTTCAGCTCTAGTTCGGGTCCATAGTCTGAACAGAAGAAGCCACAGCTCCTCCACTAACCCAGCAGGAGCCAGGCAGACAGCAAGTCGGGATTTCCTCCTGGAAGCAGAAGCTGTGTCAACTAAAGTTCCCAGCAAATTTCTAAGAGAGAGAAAGCCGCGTCCTCCTGCCAGCCTGTCAGTCATCCTCCTGCGTCCGGCAGACCAGGACGCGGCTCTTGTTTTTTCCAGTGAGTTTTGTGATTGGAGGAGGGATGGCCTCGCCGTGGCTCTTTGCCGTGTTTTCATTGTTCTTCTCCTTCCGGCTGACTCGAGCCCGTGTGTCTAATAAAGGGCTATCCCCACAACTGTCCTTATGCTAATAGTCAGGGTGGTGGAGCAAGCCAGGTAGGAGCTTAGACTTGTAAAGACCATGGCTACAACAAGAAATATGAGCAGAACCATAAAATTATGAACAACATGAATAGAAAAGAAGATCATACAGAAAATCCCCAGACTGTATACTAAAAACCTAATTTAGGACCAATAAGTGCCATTAATGTTTCATAACCTTGGTTGTATTTATTACTAGGGAAATTGTTATTCTGCACTGGAGAAGGAAACGGATAAAGAGAAAAATTGTAGATTTGTGAATACAGGGACCACAGACCCTGAAAGGGGAACACGGCACCCGACCAACACCATGAGCCGCCCTTGCTGCCTGTTTAGTGCCGCAGGAGGAGACTGGGGGTCAGGGTGGGCAGAGCGGCCTCTGATTCCAAGTAGGAGTTGGGCGTACGCTTGGCCTTGGGCCTACACCTGAGGCGTGAGGTGCAATTCCAGCCCATGCAGTGAGTCACCCATGATCCATTTCGGCGTGCCTTCTTATCACAAAGAAGTTACTTAGAGAGAAGACAGCCATGACACCCGTGCCTGCCCCGGAGTCGCTGATCTCAGATCTTCGAGGACAACCCTGGCTCCGTTTGCCTGTTGTCATCGGAATCACTCTTGGGAAAGCCACTCCCTCCAAGCCGCTGGGGCCATCCTTGCTGTGCCAGTTCTTGATATGTGATGAGCCACAACTGACTGAGATTGTCCTGGGCCATCTGGCAGTGGCGCTACCATGTGCCAGCCTCACCGGGAAAGCCCAGGGTGGAGGAGACTCGCTTTGGTTACTGGCAGTGACACAACTATTTCCTGCTCTTTACGTCACAACAGGAAGCTGAAAGCCTGACTCACGGGAGCAGTTTTCTTGGGCTATATGACACCACAGCCTCTTCCGAAGACAGAAGCCGGAAGCTGATGAGAACTCCTCTCCTCCACCCCCACCGTAGAACTCACAGAACAAAAGGAAGAGCAAACAGTGTGCTGGGCACTTGTCCAAGCGTACAGTACCAGGGGCCTTTCCAGGCTCCTGAGCCAACAGGCTCCCTAATCTAAAAAGGTGTGGTATTATAAAGCAAAGTCTAGCAGGAGTGGAAAGGTGAGAGGACCTTGCTGCCCCTGACCAAAGGCCAGGCACTGTGCAGGTGCCGCCTGGACCCGACTTCATCCCCATCCTCAGACCCTGTCAGCAAGATAAAGTTGCCTGCCTTTTGTCTGAGGTGCTACGGAGACTCTGATAATTGAGTTTCCCCAGAGAAACTACTAAATAGCAGAGCTGGGACTTCAAATTAGTACTTTGTACGCTAACAGTTTATCGTTCTACCTAATTTAATTTACCTACATGATTTATTTAATCTATTAAGCCAGCAATTCACTTAATCTCTCAAATCCTAAATTTCTCTTCCAGAATAAACTGTTAGAACACAGGCTGTATTGTTTTCATCATGACCAGAGTCTCTAACTTAATAGGCACACTCACCACTGAGCTATGTCCCCAGCACCCAAACAATACTTTTAAATGTAAAAGAATGAAGAGCCAGGCATGGAACTACTAGGTCTTCATGGATGATCAATTACACGAGCAACGCTTGGAAGGCACTAGCAGGAGGAGGAAACCAGCACATGGACTGGGTTCCTATCGGATTAACGTTCCTCATTTAGTCCAATGGCTGTAAACAGAATGTCCCCGGTGAAACCCAAAAAGAAGCCGCAGGGAGATGGGAAGAGAACCTTTTCGGCAGATGATAACGGATCAGAGGCCATAACTGGTCCCTTGTCTTTTCACTGATTTGACTCCCACAAGTTTATTTTTAGCTTTCTAACTCTCTGGGAGACTACTCCCTGGACTCTGAGCACATTTCCACGCCCACCTTCTGTGTCAGAGCTGAGGAGAGAGTCAGGCGACGCCCACCCGGAGGCAGCTGGCAGCCACGCCCTCTGGAGTTGCCAGAAGGAAGATTCCTAAAGTTTTCGGCTTACTACGGTTTGGAGATGCTCAGTAATGCAGATCCCCAGGCCCAGCCACAAAGATTTCAAATCAAAGAGGTCCGGGGTTAGGTGCAGGGATCTGAACTCTTAATTGAATGTCCAGGACAAGGATCAACTTCTGTCACGCCGCTGGCTACATTCAGAGGTCAGGAAGACCTGGGGTGAAGGAGAACTCAGTAAACTGGAGCTGGTCTTGAGGGTTAATACAGAATTCAATTCTTGTCTTGTAGACAAGACAGCTGGTGACTGCATTAAACCACGAGTTATGTTTACTGAGCAAGCTGAATAAGAAAAGAGAGAATGACATTAAGAATCGTGTTGGCCATAATCTTTGACCTGTAAAAATTGGCTTGGCTAAAATATTTAATAGGCCTCACGTGGAGAGCTTATTCAGCTCAATTTAATCTATTTTAGATCAGTTGTTATCAACTGTATCATATGAGAATTATTTATCATTGAGCCTAAACTCAGGAACCTTGCACATTCCCTGAGGAAAATACATGCATCCAATAATTTGTAATATAAAGCACCATGACATCTCTGTAGTTAAAGGAAGAGAGTATGTTAAAGCACAGAGAAGGAGGAGTGGCCTTTGCACTCTCATCTCTAAAGAATAAATGCCACTTTGAAAGGGAATTGAGACAGAGAAGGGCAGTCCAGACTAGAGAAAGATACGAAGCCTCAGAAGTGTGAGGGCCAGAGGCTGTTCCTGGAGTGACTGGAACGTGTCGGGAAGAGACGGTTCCTGAAGACTGCGGCTGAGGACTGTGGACAGGAGGAGGGCCTCTGCATGTGAGAAAGATAACTCCGGTATGGCGAGGAGCAAATGAAGGTGAGATGCTGGTGAGAGCCTGTGGCCACGGCGACAAAAGGAAGATGGGCGGAAATCGCGTGCTTTGACCCAAGTGTTCTTCTCAGAGCCCGGAACACACTAGACTTGAAGAGAAAGCGTAGCACATGAGGGAGAAGATAAGACAGAGGAGAGATGGGAGAGCTTTAAGCAGGAGAGAAGGGAAGGTACTGACATGACCATTGAGGCCGCCATCTTGAGAGCTCATGGGATGGGCGTGTCGGCCTGGATAAAGGGCCCCGAGGTGCATTAGAAGTGGGCTCATGGGATCTCAGAAATCTGTAACAGCAGTCTGTGCTGTCTTCAGGTCACGTGGCTGAGGCTGCCTGGGGACCGCCACACCACTGGTCCTAGATGAATCAACCATCGGCCCTCAACCATCGGCCTCGCAGCTATGTGAGAATCAGCTGTGAACAAGCCTAGGGGCCACATCGGCCAAAATGAATATTGGCCACATGAAGCACTTTCCTGATTTGTGACTGTCCTGATGAGTTAAGGTTTAACTGAATAAGACTTAAAAATCAAGTTACATTGGAATTTATGCCCCGAGATTAAAAATCACGTGAAATGAACAGCCTGAGGAGCTTCCGGATGCTCAGTGGCTTCTTTCATCACCCTCACACCTGCTTCCTTTTCTTGGCTTGGGAATGGGGGAGGGGCGAAGGGACGTCGTGTGACATGTTGTCACTCGCTGATAATTTGTCTGCTTTCCCCCCCACCAAGACGTGGTCTCACTTTGTAGTTCAGACTGGCCTTGAGCTCTCCATGTAGCCCAGGCCAGCCTGGAGTAAAAAGCAGTCCTCCTGCCTCTGCCAGCTGAGTGCTGGGATTACAGGCATGAGCCACCACACCCAGCACTTTCTGACATTTTAAAAAAATTGTAGATGTGCAAATAAGTATTAATGTAATGTTTGCCATCAGATTAAGAGGACATTTTCCCTAAAAAGAAAATATTGAAAGAAAAGGGAGAAAATATTACAAATAGTTTTGATTAATTAGTCCAGCCTATAAAAGCTGATTTAGTGAATAATGAAATTGAACCAATTCTAGCAAAAGTAGGTAGGAAATTTAAGACCTTAGATATAAAAAACCCTGGGAAAACTTAGAAATAGATAAACTTTGCATTTGAGACCCATTTCCTTATCTTTCTGAAATCGGTCCCCATTTCCACAAACCTTGAAACCACTTAGGCCTGTTCCTCAAGCCAAGCCTTCCCCTCCAGGGGCTTCTTCAGCCTTTGAGACATCCTGAACCCTTCCTGTCCGCAGCCCTGTTCTCAGAGCTCCCGCCCCTCCAGCTTGGGGCGGGGTGGGTTCCTGACTGTGCCAGCTCACAGCAGTGTAACTGACAGCCTTTCTTCATGGAAAGACCTGTCACTGAAATGGGGACTAGTTCTCCAGGTAACCAGAGGAAAGTGGGGGATGGTGCCGAAAGGCCCTCCTGGCCCTCAGAATCTGCTCCCGAGAGAGATTCTCTGGACGATTCGACAGAGGAAGGGCAGCCAGGCTGGCGGTGGCCAGGGCTGGGGTTGTGCACCCTGGAGGTACATCTCACGGGACAGTGGGGACCCTGACACAGGTGACCCATGGGAAAGATTTCCTTCCTCCCCACTCTCTACTCTTGTTGCTCACTGGGGAAACTTCTGATAGTTATGTATTGATTCTTACTTGAATATCTCATTTTCATGATTAATTTACATAATTAATCATTTAATTTACAATGCCAGGAAATGCGTAGGCTTTACCACTTTGTTACCATCGAATTTGAAATGAAGGGGGTGGCACAGTCCCTTCATCCGACTTTTCTTTCCTCTCTCAAAATTAAGTCTAATTGCTCCTCTTTTTTAAGAAATGTGATAATCTGGCAAATAATACCTTTGTCTTAAATTAGCAAATATCGTTTCTGTAAAAAATGTTGGAATTCCAAGGCTGGTGTTTTGTTGTTGTTTTTGCTTTTCTGATTTGTGCTGTCTCCTTTTGCAAGTTTCATTGTCTTCCTTTCAGTCACATAGATGTTCCGGAGAAATCTGCTACCCATCATTCTGTATATCTAAAAAAAAGCTGGAATTGATATTACTTTCCACACATTCCTAAAATCATGAAATAAAATCATTTAACTTCAGGAGAAAACTAATTTGACTTCATTCAAAGATTACTGTCTCTTTTTAGGGAAAAAAAAGAAGAACTTTAATCAAATTCACTATTGATACTTTTCCAAATACATATTCTAAAAGATTTATATATATTGGGCCAGGGATTTAGCTGAGTAGTTGCAGGGTCTACCTTGCAAGCCCAAGGCCCGGAGTTTTATTCCTGGTAACCACATACCACAATGCCAAGCATGGTGACTCATGCCCATCCACAATCAGTACCATATACCGCAGTGCAGGGTGTTGTGGCTCACACCTGTCACCCCAGCATCAGGAGGCAGAGGCAGGATTGCTGTGAGCTTGAACTTCAAAGCAAGACCCTGTCTGGAAAACTAACAACAACAACAAAAAGATTTATATAGTCTTCAGAGAAGTTGAAACACAAACTTTTGTCTTTGTTTTTTTCTAAATTCCTCAGGCTAGGAATCAGCCTCCCACTCACACCCACTTTTGAAGGTGTGTATTTCTTAAAAATCTAGAAGAGAGAAAAATTAGATTCTGTAAGTTTGCTGAGAAGATAGAGGTCAGCATCCAGGATACAACTTCAGAGCCCGTGTTTTTTTTTTTTTTTTTTTTTTTAGGTTTTTTGAGACAGGGTCTCGTTTTGTGGTTCAGGCTGGCCCTGAGCTCAGCCTCAAACTCACATCACAATCCTCCTGCCTCTGCCTCCCGAGTGCTGGGATTACAGGCGTGAGCCACCACGCCTGGAACTGTGGTATGTGGTACTGGTTGCTGCTGGATGTGGGTCTCCACACCCAGTATTGTTATGTGGTTACCGGGGAATCGAACCCGGGTCCTTGCGCTTGCAAGACAGGCGCCAGAACCACTGAGCTAACTCCCCGGCCCCAGAGCCCGTGTTTTGACTAGTGTCACTTCCAAAGGCAAGGGAGGCTGATTAGGGGCAGTGGGGGGGGGGTGACCCTGAGCCCAAAGTGGTTCCAGCCCGCCTGTGTGCCCACAGGGCCAACTCTATTCTGAGGACAAAAGGCCATACGAGGAAAGGGGCTGTCCCACCGGGCTGGCCTGTGGATATGGGGTAGTTTATGACACAGCTTCTCCTGCAGCTCCTCCTTCACTGTCCCTTCCTGGCACCTCAAAGTCAAGGCGACCTTTAGGAGGAACAGGATATGACTTCATGGGAATCTACTTTGCTTTAAAAAAGAGTGCCACTTCATAACTCAGTGGAGCTCATAAGGAATCTCTAACAAGGAAATGAAGCGGACGTTGGCAGCTGGTCTGAGCTCAGTCTTCCTACTCTGCTAATTTGATAAGATGCTTTTTCTTGAATAAATCCTCTTCCTCCCAGAGCTTTCAGGAAAAGTTATTTAAAATTCTCCCAAAAGCACCTTGGATACAGTTTCAACTTGCATCTCAAAATCCAAAGCAATGCACCTGGCTTTGTATTTAGTTTTCTAAGCAGAGAGGCGTTTTGTAGTCTAATCACTCATCTCTCTCATTTTGTAGAGAAGAAATGGGTGCCTAGAGGTTGAGGACCCAGTGGACATCTGCCTCCCAGCTAGATCTCTAATCTCTGTATCAGACCGTTGATATAGATGTCATTATTCCTGGTTTACTGATGAGAAAACCAAGGCGAAGAAATCTTGCCCAAGGATGTTTTTAAGTAAAAGCCAAGAATTTCCACTGAGAGCTGCCTATCATTCAAATTTGTGTTCTCCACCCTGTAAGAAGTTTTAAATCCCATGAGAGTGAACCTAGTTTGGCGGGTCTTGCAGCGAATAAAGACAAATAAATTTTTAAAAATGCAAGAGGAGAACACAATTTAAAACTCAAGGGCAGCACGGCTGGGGTCTTGTTCGGTGGCACAGCACTCACCTAACGTATGTGAGGCCCTGGCTTCCATCCCCAGCCCCACTCATAATAGGAATAATAAATGTAGGCATCGTAATAACAAGTAAAACAAGAATAGAAATATCTCTATCGATTACCAACTAATAGAAGATGTGTGCGTGTGTCTGTGTGAGGTCGTCTAAAGGGATTCAGCTCTGATCAGACCACACTAGGGCACAGTGGATCTGTCTGCCTTAATAAAGCCTGATGGGCACGCAGCCACCTCCCTGCAGCCTGCACTGGAGCTGCGCCCAGACGGTCTGAGGACCCTCCCACCACACCCTCAGCAGCACCGGTGAGGTCCTAACCCCAAACTCGCTGGGCAGAGAGTCTCCCTCTGTTGCCACCCCAACCATCTGACACAGGCACACAGCCTGTGGCAACCACGAGGCCAGGCAAGCTTTCGTACATGACAAAGTCCGTAACTCGGAGATCCGTCCTCATTCAGTATAAACGGTGACAAAATTCCAAACCTATGCCTTGTGCTTGTCCTCACCACGTGAGGATGACACAAGACACTCTGCAGTCAGCCTCCCAGACGATAGACTAGGTCAAGAGTTGGAAAGAGCAGTTTGCTGTATAAGCAAAAGGCAGTTTTACAGGGCGAGAAAAGTGGCTTCTCTCTGTGGAAGGCCTGCATTGTGGGTCGGGACCCAAAGATGAGGGAGACTGGAGTTTGCAGTCCACTGGGAAATTCAGACATCGGACTAAAAAGCAAGTGCGCTATAACCTTAACTGCAGCATTAATAGTCCAACTTTGAGCAGATAGGAAGGAAGAACTATGATAATGTGATGAAAAGCTAGATTAGTCGGAATTTGAACTCTGGGGCTGGTGTTTATCTCGCTATATTGACTCATGAATAATAATTTTTAGTGCCTGGATGTTTATATGGAATCTCAGAAAGAACTAAAAATTTAGACTCTTACTGGAATGACTTCCTATATTAAAGAAATATATACCAGCTGGTAATATAAAGTTGATGTTTTATTTTAGAGCTAAGTTGGCAAAACCAGTATCTCAGATAATTCTTAAATTGTTAATTTGCTTTCTGGTTATGACTCCAGCTTTGGGAAGAGGGCTATAAAAGACTAAAGGCCCGATCTTCTTTATTCCACTGACCTCTTGTAAATTCCTGCTCGTGCGGCCAGCATTGTGCACAGCAGAACTCACTGAGCATGCAGTCGGAAGCAGTTCCATTGCCTCTCAGCAGCTCACTGAGCAGCCAGGACTCCACTGTTGTGCAGAGAGATGACCCCTCTGTCGTGCAAGCACAAAGTCATGAGTTTAGTCCCTGGTACCAGAAAAAAAAAATTAGTTCCATAAGGATTGTCATTTGGTTTTTAATTTTAGAGGTTAGTCTTTGAACCACAGCACACGCACACCACAATGTTATAGGTTTTCATCAATATTCCCTTTGATTATTCTCTTACACTACTGGATCCAGTGATAAATATAGGAAAAATTTTGAAATAAAAGTGATTCAACAAGAAATCTAAATATACCAAATACAACTTCAAAGACATATCTTCACTTATAAAAAAACAGTGTCTTATGAAGCCAGACTTTAAAACTTCCCCCATTTTAATATTAAAACACTAGCACTTTGCAACATTCTAAGCATTTAATACATATCACATTAATCTACAATAATGGTGCATTAGCTATTAAATAGGCCTGGCTCTTTTGAGAATAACTTTGGGTATTTATCCAAAAGAGGCAGGACCCAGTTTGCTCTTAAGAAAATATAATCTTTTTTTTTTTTTAAGTTTTTTTAGATTTTTAAGGCAGGGTTTCACTTTGTAGTTCAGGCTGGTCCTGAACTTAGTCAGCAGTCCTCCTGTCTCTGCCTCCCAAGTGCTGAGATTATAGGCATGAGCCACCACGCCCAGCATTGTGGTATGTGGTTACTGGGGATCGAACCTAGGACCTTGCACTTGCAAGGCAGGCACTGGAACCACTGAGCTAAATCCCTGGCCTAAGAAAATATAATCTTTAAAAAATAAAAAATTAAAGAAAACATAATCAAAAAAAAGATATACAGTCTTAACCCGGTGCAGGGAGGATAAGGTGGGAGGATTGGAAATTCAAGGCCAGCCTAGGCCATTTAGCAAGATCATCGGGAGACACAGAGAGAGAGAATACAGTTTTAATAATAAAATGAATTTCTAGGACATTGATAGCAAGGAGATTATTATAAAATAATTAACTAATAAAGAGCAGGTAGATCATTAGCTGGTATCTGAGTGCTTCCTGCCAGGCAAGTGTTCTGCACAGCATTTCCACACTGTCACATAAGCTCTGCGGGGTGGACGATGAGGAGGGGAGGGCAGCAAGGTAAAGTGAGCTTGCCCACGTTCTCCCGCCAGCAAGGGGGGCCTCCATCAGTGGGCTCTGGAGTCTGCCCTGAGGGCCTCTCCCCGGAGCTGCCTGAGGGTCCAGCTGCTGGAAGGAAGTAGAACACAAGAGACCCCCGAATACCATCAGTGGAAGCCAGTGAGGCCTGACTTCATTCTTATTCTCCTGGCCTTGGGCCAGGGACACCTCTAGAGCTAGATTTCTTACAACAGCAACCCAAAAAAGATATTGAATCCAATGATCTTTCTATTGTCCCTTCTAGTTGGAAGACTAGTTTCTCTGAATCAGTCGGAGAGACAAGAGTCCAACACGAGTAGCCCTTCCAGATGAAGGTCAAAGACCCGTTTTAGAGAATGAATACTTGCCGGTCCTAGAAGAAGCCCTCGGTGAACTGTACCAGGCCCACAGAGTGGCTGGGGAAACTCAGGAAAGGGCAGAACCAAAAACCAGCTTGCTGCTCATCTAGAAGATCAAAACTCAGGCCAAGCTGGAACTGAGGGGACGAAACATAAACGAAGAAGCCCGCCAAAACATAAAATGTTAACAAAATTTCTTTCACTTCAGAATGAAGAAGCCCACGAAAGAAGTCAGAATACTCAGGGAAGCCCCGAGCTGGAGCAGCCTGGCCAAGAAGACCTGTCCCCCAGCAGGTAAGAAGTAGATGTGTGGGTAGGAGGGGATCCTGGTTCAAACCTCCTCGCTTATCCTCCCAGATAAAAGCCGCAGCATTCCTACAGTAATCTTCACTACGTACTGTACTTGCGTCTCACACAAGCAACACGAGAACTGAAAGAAGGTGCCTTATTCCAGGACAGATGTGCAAGGATGTGTTTTGTTGTTTTTTAATGGAGCACTGAGATAATAGAGTGAAAAGTAACATTGACTAAATTATTGGTTTAAACACTTTTTAAAGATTCTTAGTCCCCCCAAAGACACAAGTGATACAAATGCAAAGCTGTTTTTGGTCTACAGGAAAGGTGTTTGCATATAATGTAGGCTGTGGAGCTCACAAAGCCCAAATTAGGAAGGTAAAACACAAAAGCGAAGGGGGAAATCATTTTTTAAAATCTCTGTATTCAGAATCCAAAGATCATAACCCCTACTTAATGCCATTTGAACTTTTGGAACTTTTATCCCCAGTCTTTTATGATTGGTTCTCAGTGGGACTCCAGACTATCCCCATAGAATAAATGGATAAGTATCTTTAAGATCTTGCCCCCTGATTAAAGCCAGTTGTTATTTTAATTAGAGTACCTTATTTTCATTCACTTTATCCTGAAGGAAATGCTCAGGCTCCTAGTCATTAAAATGTTTCCTTTAGTTACTGGAATGGCTCCATTCAGCATTTCTGAAAGTGAGAAAGCTCAGTGGGGTTATCTCTGAAAAGAACTACTTGGCAAGGATGCATTCTGCGGTTTTCTGTTACTGACATCCATACCTATTTTTATGATTCTAAAAGTCTTAGTTAAATATGTTCCCTAAATTAGTTGATGAATGATTGTGCTATTTTACATGAGACTACTGAATCACACTTCTAATGAAAAACACAAGGGAAAGTTTACAGCATTTAACCAATGAAACAAAAATACCTTTATACTCTTAGAAAAGATAAAGGCAAAACTGGCCAGTTAGTGTAGGAGAATCTGTAACTCTGGTTTCTGTCCTACCATATTGAATACTTCAAGATTACCCATCTTTGCTGTAACAATTTTATATAGATTTCCTTGTTTATTCTTGATTTTATAACTTGAATTTTATAAGTTTGAGTTTATAACTGATTCAAGTTTGTTGGGGTGAAAGTTGGTGAGTATAATATGCTTGGCATAGAGAAGCATTTAGATTTTCTTGAATAAATTATAAACTTTTAAGTAGTGTAAATAAATGTCATAGGACCGTCCATTAAGGGTTCTGAATAATTCATCTCTTTTTATATTTGGGTGGCTTGCCAGAATAACATTACCTTACTCTTTGGAAAAATAATTTGTTACTATTTGGAAAAGATAATTTTGAGTACTATGTGATAGGATGTGCTGAACCTCTACCTTCAGAGCTTACTTTATAACTAGGAAATAATCAGTAGTACCATAACTTACACGGTGATAAGAGATGTGTAATGAAGGAGCAAACGTAGAGTTAGTTGGATTCCCAAGGTTTCCGTGGGGACAGGAGACACCGTATTGCAGCAAAGGAAACCAATATAAGCAAGTCCTGAACAAAATTTGAAATGAAAAATAGTGGCAGTGGGAAAAGCCAACTAAAGGGGCTGCAGGAAAGTAGCACAGGGCTCTATATACTGCAGACAGTGCGGAGCCTGGGCAGGCTGTAGCAGAGGACTGTGTAAGGAAAGCTGTAAGCTCGGGCTGAAGGAGCAGTCGGGGAGCCAGCACCATCCCTCTTGTCACAGCAGGGTGGAAGCCTGCAGAGCCAGCGTCCTCTGTCCCCTCCTCAAGGCAGCTGTGGGTCCCTGGGTGAGGTTCATTCTTCCAAATGATTAGTCGTCATTTTGGTTTCAACTACAAACATGGCTTCCAAGTGCAGAGTTCTACGACTGAATAATTCAAAGGCTTCCACATTTTATAAAATACATGGATTCAGTCACTCCATGTACAGACCAAGAACTGAGCCAGCATCGGGCCGGAAAAACAGATTAAGAGCATACTATGCGCAAATGTGTGAGCGCGCCAAGCAGCCCGAGGCACCCCAGAGAGCTTTCCTAACCTTAAGAGGCAAAGGCTGACTGAATCTGCTTTTGAAGCCTAGCAAATGATATCAAATAAAAGGACACTAACCTTTTCAAGTGGTTTCTAAGGCACTAAGCTGGCAGGTTCCCCTTCCACCCAATCCCCAACAAATTGTTAGAAAAGAGCTTTCCTCCCCCAGACCTTGCAGCACAAGTGCCCCAGGCACCGTAGCTGGCTGCGTCATGCAGAGGGCCGACATTCCTCTGCCCCGCAGTAAGAGGACCGCGCTGTGTCCACAGCCCTGTAACTCCCAGCGGAAGGAGCTGACCGGAGTGAGACCCTGTCCACACAGAACAAATCCAAGTACACGTCTGCTGACAGTTTTTAAGTTGTTTATTGGAAATCATAGATTTTTTTAAACCCACTAATTATTTTGCCATAAAAAGCAAAACCCAAATAATATAAATATTCAACATTTTGGTATAAAATTAATAATATGGAAAAAAGATGCAAACCAACCAGGAGGTAATAAGTTTTGTTTCATTAACAATAACACTGTGTACAGTCATCTTTTACTCAAGTGACCATCCAGGCTAGTAGTTTATTTTCCCTTTGTTGACATATTTAAAAAGATAGCTCTGCATTGGAGCACCAAAAAGTGTTCTCCTTCCTTTTAAAAAGGTTAGAACATTTCTATTTACAAACACTCTTCTCAGGACTTAGAGTCTGATAAAGGAAGAGTCAAGCAACTTCCTTCTTACAAAACAGAAAAATGGAAGTGCCTTCATATTTCCTCCAATTTAAATGTGTTCCATCCACTCTAAGCAAAAATAGAAGATTTCAAGAGAGCTCTTTCAGCAAATAAATTACTGTTCCACGAAAGTTTTGCTGTAAACAAGATCACTTTGATAGGCGGAGAGATACTGATATTTTCAACCAATGGCAAATTTTAACAGTTCTAGGTCCGGCTCCATAGGGTATATATGGCCCAAAGACAAATAGTTATTAAACAATCAAATAATAAAATGAATTATAAAGATGCTTTGTCAAAATGTGCTTTTGTTCTCTATGGTTGTGAAGATTGGTCAGAAATTCGAAACTATAATGATCTGGATTTTTGAATCTACTCCTAAGTCCAGTAAATACAGCCTGGGTTGTCTGACACTGTAGTCTTCATGTCAAAAACACTCATTTACCTCAGCAATGTAAACAAGCTTCAAATTTCAAAATAGAGAAACATTAACAAAAAGTTTTTGTAAACATTAAAAATCTACCCGCTAAGAATTCTATCACCATCCAGTTGTATACACTGAGAAATTCTTTTACTTTTGTTTTTCCTGTTTCTGACATTATCTTACTAAACGAGACGCCCGCATTCTCGATGACAGGTGCTTCGGCAGCCAAAGGTTTTATCGTCAGTTCAGCTATTTTGGTTGAATCCCCTATTTTGGCCTTTACAGGCTCTCCCTAGCCAAACATGTCACCCAGTTCTTCCCGTAGAGAGGCGAGTGCTTTTCACATCGTGGCCACATTCTCCTCTGACTTTGTGAAGTAAATGTGACTTAATTTATTAGCTCTCAACCTCATTTACTAAAGAGTATGCAGCTTTCCAAATAAAATGCCTTCAGTCTCACCGGGGCAACTTCTATTTTGCTTTCAAGGTTGAAATATTTAACAGATAAACTCTGACACTTATTGGATTGAAGGATGGATTGTTTTAGATAACAGCCCTCCGATTTGATGTTCAATACTCTTAAAACAACTTAGGACAAAATGCTGTAGTTTATGAGACTATGTTGGGAAGGGATGGGTTAATTTTAGTAATCAGTACCATGATTTAGACACTAAGATTGTATTTTGTAAATTACAGAGAAAAGAGGCCTGTAATATTCCATCTTTCCTTCTGAAATCTTTCATTATTCTATTCTCTGCAAACACAATTGAAATAGCTATTTTAAACACAGACCAATACTCAATCCATAAAAACTAGTTGAAAAATTTATCAAGTTACAAAGAGCCTATTAGAATTAACAGTAATCTCTCCCTAGAGGACCCTCTTGGCAACAACTGCCTGTGTTTTGTGTTATTTTCTAATATTCGCAGAAAAATCACGCCACACAAAGTACCAGTTAGGGCAGAGCTAATGACTTCTCAAATTTCACATTAAACTTGAAAAGAAGGATATAAATACATTTTAAATGACACTAACACTATCTAGGTAAATAGCTACATGGACCGTTCAAGTGATTCAGCTGTTTATAATGAAATTGTAGACATTTTTCCATATCTCCTCTTAAGAACAGGAGATTTTCTTTTACCAGATTTATCTGTTTCTCAAATGCCAACCTTTTCCGGCCCCACCATCAAGTGCTCTGTAGTAAAAATACATGGGAATACCTGGTCTAAAAATGCATTAATTTCTTTAAAATGCAGCACTATACATTCACTTGGTATTTCCAAAAGCTGTTGCTCTCATACCAACACCTCCTAAGAACTCGCTACACTGCAGATACACATGGTGTTGAATCAGAATGGGAATTTTACATTAGTTTTTTTTATCTGTAACATAAACCATTTCTAAACATGGATTCCTTCAGATGTAGTTAGGCCAGAAGAAGGTGTATTAACAGCTTCTACAATCAAAAGAATATTCCGAGGCTTTCATAATATTTCTTTGCCTTTCATATTCATTTGCTGTGGGGCACAGACAGCAAAAGGTCTTCCGTCTGGGTTTGGCTCAGTGACAGAGGAGACACACGCCATTCAAGTATCATCAGACAAATGCAGCCCTGCAGGGATATGTGTCCATATAGGTCAGTTTGCAAAGGAGCACTATCTTCATTAACTTGCAGTAGATTTGCCCAAAAAATCCGCTTGAGACATTTTTGACCTTAGGATCTGTCGCATCCCTCCACAGGTCATAAAGATCTTGTACATGTCCATGAGATGTCATCATTTTTTCATAGATGCAGGGATGATAAGGAGCCTTCCCTTCCCCAGAAAAAAAGACGTGGTACTGCGGTACTATCCCCATTTTATTGGCACAGAGACCCATGAACACATCATCAATGTACAGACTAGAATTCAGCGTCTGGGATGCTTCATAGACCTTGGCAGCCACATCACTGGAGATGACATAGGCGGCTCCGGCCGTGTAGTCAGGGTAGGCAGGCCACTGGTACATCTCGTAGGAGACGTAGTACTTGCTGCTTCTGTCTCTAACGGGAGGGGCGCCGCGGTGCACGCGACCAATCCAAAAGTCCTGCACACCAATTTGTTCTAAACTTTGAAGGTATTCAATGAGATTTGGCATGTGAATAAATATGTCATCATCAGCAGTCATCAAGAACTTGGCATGTGGACAAAAGGTATTTGCCCAGCTGAACTGCAGAAGCAATTTAAGAGTAAGATTATAGAAAGAATCAACAAAGTCTTGCTGAATGATGTCACCATATATCTGATCTTCCCAAACCAGTTTTCTCTGCAGCTCCTCTCCCTTCAGTGGACTAGGAGCTCCTAACACAAACAGAGTCTTGATGTTGGCATGCAGTTGAGACCGAACATAGTCCTCATTGCCCCAGGTTTTTCTAATCGCAGAACGTCGCTCGTAGTTCTCGGGAGCAGTCTTTACAAAGAGTAAAAGAAGGACATGTTGAGCCTCACACTTCTCCTTGTGGTTAATCAAGTACGGGTAGTGAGACCCTTCCAGGCTGCGCTTGATAGAGAGGGAATCATTCACAAAGTCATAGCTATTGATGAGGTATCTGTAAGAGTAGGACTTCATGTGGCTCACAATGTGATTATCGATAGGTCCCCAGAAGATCATGAGGCTTAGGATAAAACAAGTGGCAAATAACTGAATAAACTGACATTTTTTGACTCTTCGGCCACTAACAAACATTCTCATGTCCACTGGGGGCTGGTTTTTTTTTTTTATTTACGATGAGTTTGAAATGGGTGCTTGCCTCTTGGAGAATGGAGAGTTTTGTATTTTGTAGAACAGATGTTCATTGTAATATATGTTGGTCATGAAGATGGGAAAGGGTTTTCCTTTTTCACATAATATTTGCTTTTGATACCATTTTTCCTAGGGTTTTCCTAGAATAAAACGTGCTATAGAACGAGGACACTGGCACATCAAAACTCGTCCACAGCGGCATCCTTCATAGGTGGTGCGTGGCCTCACACCACTGGCTCACACACTGCTGTCCGTGAGCGTGACTGTGACCTGTCAGAGTGCAAAAGGGAAAAGAATAGCAAGAGTGGGTTACTGTGTTACCAAAAGACACGCAGACTCCTACTTCCTTAAAACCCACTGTAACCTGAAGGACCCTCCCCCAAAAGCAGGAGACAGTTAATATAACAGAGGCGCACAGCTATTTTTGAGTCTTTAGAGGAATACAGGGGAAAGGGGAAAACTACTGGATCTGATGCTGTCTTTCTATTCAGAGTAAGAGGCCCTTTTCTCTTCTCTCTCTTAAAAAAACAAAACAGAACACTTAAATATTTATCATCATGGACGCTTAAAATTCAGATGCTGGAAACAGGATTTTCTGTGAATAAATTCATTTGAATATAGTCAGGATGAAATAGTCGGTCTCTCAGATCACGGCAAAATACTAGATGAAAAGAAAGTTCATAGCAGGGCCGGGGAGTTAGCTCAGTGGTTCTGGCGCCTGTCTTGCAAGCTCAAGGACCCGGGTTCGATTCCCAGGTAACCACATACCATACTGGGCGTGGAGATCCACGACCAGCAGCAACCAGTACCA
This sequence comes from Petromus typicus, assembly GCA_004026965.1. NCBI lineage: Eukaryota > Metazoa > Chordata > Mammalia > Rodentia > Petromuridae > Petromus > Petromus typicus. The sequence goes on along the minus strand of PVIR01009553.1, from coordinate 35,476 downwards.
CATACCACAGTGCCGGGCGTGGTGGCTCACGCCTGTAATCCCAGCACTCGGGAGGCAGAGGCAGGAGGATTGCTGTGATGTGAGTTGGAGGCTGAGCTCAGGGCCAGCCTGAACCACAAAGTGAGACCCTGTCTCAAAAAAAAGAAAGTTCATAGCAATAAAATTCCATTCATGGTTTCCCCAGTCAAGGCAGGAATTAGAGTAAGACTTTTTAAAAATCACAGTTCACAATCAGAGTCAGTTTTTGCTTTGCAAAGTATAACACAAATTTCCTCCAATCAAGATTATTTTGTGAGCCCCAAATCTATAGTCATCTTCCTCCTTCCTCCCTTTTTCCCTCCCTTCCCTCCTTCCCTCCTTCCTTCCTTCCTTCCTTCTTCATGTAGAAACTTAACAGGTTCCTCAAAAGTAACATGTTCTACACTAGGAAGCAACCGGATGCAGCCACAGCTCGGTCTCGGTTGTCAGCATCTGCGCGCAGTGCGGGGTTGGCCAGCTTAGCATTTGTGGAACTAAGTCATACATCCTACCAAGCAGCTGAAAACTGAGAGGCCGCTGCTTCAAGGTTTTACAGAGAGTAAATGGAGATACACACACAGACGAAGGGCGCGGACGCGTTCCTGGCTTCCCTGAACCTACTGTTGCATCTTCTCTTGATCTCTGCCTGACTGCACTTCACTCATCGAATCCAAAAGTTTGAGGTCTGCCATCTCTACTTCCTCATCCAAGTGTCTAATCCCATGAGTGTCTTCGGCTACACCTCTCTTTACGCCCTTCCGTCACCATCCTTCTCACCCAGACCGGTGGAAGAGTACAGAGAAGGATCCCATGTCAGCCCAGCTCCGCTTTCTGGTCTGCGTGATCTTTCCAAACGGGGGCCGCCCGAGAGACCTCTGAGCTCCTCCAGCTCCTCCAGCACCCGTTCACTAGCTCACTAGTCAGCCACAGCAGCAGTCCGGGTTATGACATGGCACAGCCCCCAAGACCTGTCCGTCTTTGCTCCTCTAGCATCTGGCTCAGTCACTGGCGCCCCGCGTCCCGCCCTGCGCACAGCAGTGCTGTGGCCCAGTCCACCTCACCTCCTGCTTCCACGCGGTGCCTTCCCCCAAGTCATACGTGCAGACCTCAGGGAAGCCTAAGCTGGGGCCCCATTCCCTCAGATGTGTTCCTTATCTGTGTCACACAGCGCCTTCTCGCCACTGGTACTGAGGCATTTCCGGAACAACACTGCGGGCGCCCTTCCCTCAGCACATACCAGCTGACACACTGGAGGAGCCAAGCACCATGCTGGATTGGAGCGACTCCCACCCCAAGTACTGGCTATGCCGGAAGCACTGGGGGTCAGCACCAGCCAGGGTCACCTCACATGAGCTGTCTGTGCCCTCCCTTCTTCCCTTTTCTTCTACCACCAGGAGACAGCACCCCTCTTTTCCTCTGGGATTCTGCCCCTTGCATTTACCACAAACACGCCCTTACCTTAAAGTCTTTCAATGCGCATCTGCCCTCCCGACTTGGACTAAAACCGGGAGGAAGCCAGCGACACAGGCAGGATCACAGCAAGCCAACAGCATGAGCCTGGGGCTGGGACGGCCCCTTCCAGACCTCTGGACTTCTGCCTCTGTAGCATTTCCTGCCCCCATGATCACTCCTTGCCAGGCCAAAGTCCCAGTATTGAAAATCTCCAAAACAGGTGGGAGATTAGAAGAAGCCTTTGCGAGACTTTGTCCAGAGCTAATCAGCATCGGGAACACTTAACCTCTACAGCAGTGAGGGCGAGCCTTTCAGAGACCAGGGCCCAGACTGCAACCCCAGACCCACTTATTTATTACAGAGTACCAGCCCTGCAATTAAACCTGAATACTGAAGTTTTACATCAGAAAAAAAGAACTGTTATCTGATGCTCCGCTTCTGGGGCCGACAGGGAGGACCTGCTTCCCACTGCGGCTCTCTCTCCGTCCTACTGCGGCTCACAGGCTCGCTGCCTCTGCCTCACAGCATAGATTTTAAAACAGGAAGCACTACTTAGGAAGCCACAGAATAAAGGGAGGTGGGGGCAGAGGGAGGGATTAAAAGGAAGCAAGAAAAAGAAAGAAAGAAAAGTGCGTATAGAAAGTAGTGCAAGTTTCATGTGAAACTACGGATGTGACGTAAAATACCTTGGTGTGTTTAACCTTCTGCTGTAAGGGACAGATGACATTGCCATCTGTCAGACGCCCCAGAGGACAGTAGGAAAGACAGCAAGAGGAAAGACAGCAAGAGGAAACATCAGTTGATGGTGACACCTGCCCTCCGCCCACAAAACCACTTTCCTCGGGGGCCACTTCCTCTCAGTCTTTCCTCCGCGCTCACCCGGGCCAAGGACCGTTCTCTGAAGGCCACATGCGAGGGCCCCTCTGCCTCCTCCACGGGGCATCCGGAAAGAGATAGAGGCTTAAAGCCAGGTAAGCGAGTTCTTAATGGCAGGGTTTCAGGCGGCACTGGCATTGGTATTCAAGAGTTCTAGGAACAGTCTCAATTGAAAGGAATTTCAGGTTTCTACTGCAACAGCCTCCAGGAAGGGGATGAAGAAATAGGCGACCTCTGGAACCTGAGCGATTACAGGCAAACCCAGCTTCCCATCTCCGGGCAGCTGTGCTCGGTGAGCATGGGCGCCAGGTGCTCCACGTGTTCACCTCTGCTCACATGCCTGAGCTGCTTACTGCAACTCCTGCCCGTGAGCCCGCCGCTTGGCACCCAGATGTGCCCCGACTCACCCAGGGTGCCTGCAGCTGTGCAGTGAACCAGGTCAGCATGTTCCTGCTGCTGCTGCTGCTACTACCAGAAGCTAGCAGCAGGCTAGCTAATATTCATATGATTCCCCATCTGAATACAGTCACCATATTTTCCTCTATTTTTCCACTGCTCCAGTGGATTTCAGAGAGTCCAAGTGTTTCTGAAAAACGATGAAGCACCTGTCACCTAGCCAGGGCCGCGCACTCCGGAGTCAGCACAGCGTGTGAAGTTCCCAAGCGAGCCGCCGTGCAGATCTCACGGACACACTGGTGGGTCTCAGGGAAGATTGAGGGTAGGTGAACTACACATGTACATCACACACTTTCACTTTGATAACCAAAGAACATCTGAATTCGTCCAGTGGAACAGGTAGGCATGGAGGCCTTCTCCAGCCCAAAGTGAAATCTAAACACACAGCACAAAGCGAGAGCCTCCTGGGCTGGCTCTGCGGCAGAGACCGGGGCGCCATGGTGCCCACCCCATGCTTCGGCTTCGGCTTCCTACCGTGTCTTACAGCTGGCCGGAAGCGCTCCTTTGTGCTTCCTGTTGAGAATGTGCAGGGGAAAAAGAAGCCCACCAGCTGGGCCCTGTGGTAAAAGAAAATGCTGGGCGCTGCAGCAACAAGGCAAAAACAAACGCCAAGCTCGCGCCACCCGGACAGACTGCTGTGGGTGCAGCTTTCATTGTGTGCGGCTCCACAATTTACTGGCCCATCAGCAGCCCAGAAACGCCGAGGCGCATCCCTGTGTGGGGCCCGATCTGCGTGACCTCAGGCCACCCCTCCACTCTGCGTATCGGGACAGATGTCAACATACTGTCACTGAAGGGAAATTTAAAATACGCGTGACTTCAGAGCCTACTGGAAATAGGAAATGGAGCGCTGATGAGAAGAGGGCAGAGCCACACAGCCGAACAGGCAGACTTCTGGAACACGACCTGGGTCTGCTTCTGCTGGAGCTGGGAGAGAGGACCTGCTGTCCTTAATGGTCTCTTTTCTAACACAAGGGGTCAGAAAACAAAAGAACATGAGAAAGATGAGACGGTACGGACCCCACCTCAAACGCTGTCCAGTCTGGGAGCTGGGCCCTCAAGGGCTCCTCATGAGAGCACTTTAATCTCCCCTGGAAAACCCTCGAGTCGACTGCTATCTCCACTACAAGTTTCCCTGCAATAACCTGGGTATTTTTCTGCCTCACCCCGCTGTCAACTCACTTCCTTTTTGAGAACGCTTGTGTGATCCTGAAATAATATCCAAACCCTGACAGAATTTTGAGGTTGGCGTCAAGATGGGAGAACTACTCTTTAAATTCAAATTAATTTCTGTGTCCCAAATTCCAATTAACCCTGAAGGATGTATCTATGATGTAAATGAGGCGCTGGATCTGAAGTAATATGTTGTATTCTGCAGTCTCAAAGCACTTATGGTCCATGTGAGATAAGGCCCATCGTCCCCACAGAGCAGCGAATGCACAGAGTTCCCACGGCCGGCAGGAGTCTGGCGGCCCCACCTCGAGTCAGAGCAGGGCGCCCGCTTAGTCAGAGGCCTGCAGGAAGGCCAGGGGCTGAGCAAGGCCTGCGACGCGCAGGAGGGGGAGCAGTCTTCCTCTTGGGCTGAGAGGAAGTACATGCCGCAGACACTGGAAAAACTGGGCGTGTTTGACAGCAGAGAGGTGGTCGCCTGCTTATGAAGAACCTGGAGTCCTAGTGGCCACCTTTAGCCACTGGGAGTCACAGCCGGCTGCTTGTATTTGCAACAGTAATTCAGTATTTGTGAAGTTTAGACTCGAGGGACAAAGCGGACAGTGGTGCTGGAGGACGGAAAGCAGAGGACCTAGAGCCCGGGGAGCAGCTGACGGGGTGGGGGAAGGTACAGCCCAGGAGGGAGTCGCCTAGTTTCTGTCAATATAACAAATGCCTGAAACTGGATATTTAGAAAAACAAGTTTATTCAGCTCCCTGTTTTGGAGACTGAAAGATTCAGCAGCCCCTGCCATTGGGCCCCTGGTGAAAGTCAGGAAAACAGTGGGGTTTGTGGGTGTCCCACTTCCCACCATTCCTCCCCACAACCTCCGCACCTCGCTCTAGGACCCTCCTCTTAAAGGGCCCACGCAGCAAGTGAGCCCTGGAGGACAAACCACATCCCAACCAAAGGGCAAGGACAAAGAAGACACTTTCAGGAAATATACACGCCCGCAGAAGCTGAAGGATACACTGGAGGGGAGAGAGGAAGGAGGAGAAAGGACGCATGCAATTCCGAGCAGTCCAGACAGGGGAGGGAAACTAAGTCCCTGAGTGGGAAGTGCCCGGCTGGTATTTGGCCTTAGACTTGTGCTGCTGCATTTGAGTTGTGAGCGAGCTAGCAAGGTACAAACATCCAGCAGGTGACCAGGGACTGGGGGGCACTGCGGACCCAGCACAGTCCCGGCGCACGAAGATAGGTGATCTCACACACAGAGCTGAGCTCTCTGGGCAGAGATAGGCAGACAGACGCAGAAGAGGGAGGCCTCAGGGGAAAGAAGCTGTTTAAAAAGTCTTGTTCATCAAAAAATTAATGCAGGGCTAACGAACAGGTAGTGGGTAAGTGGCACAGGTGCCCCAGCCACGGAGCTCCACGTGGACAAGACCAGCTTGACGATGGAGTTGTGCAGGGAGCATCTGGGGCAGGAGGAGACACCTTCCTGTGTAGAAGCAACACCAACACTCAGATCTGGTGTGGAGCTCGGTGACCTAGAGACAGCTTGCAGACTCTAAAAGTAGACACTTTTGGTTTTGTCTGTGTTTCTTGACCACCGTTTCTGGCCACTGTCATCGAATAGTAACAGCATCTAATAGGGAAACTGCACTTCTGTTTCATTAGTATGCGACAAGTCAACACTCACAAGTCAAAGGAAACTTCTTTTGTTGGTAGTATAGGGTTGAACCCAAGGCCGAGTATGAAACTCAGCTATATCTGCAGCCCTTTTCATTTAATTTTTTTTGTTTGTTTTGAAGCAGGCTCTAACTAATCAGTAAGTTGCCCAGGCTGGGCTCAAACTTTCGGTCCTTCCACCTCAGCCTCCCTGAGTGCTGCACTCACCGGCCCTGCCTGCCACCAAGCCCAGCTAGGAAACCTTCATGACAGGCCACCGCTTGGGCTGTGTCACCTCCCACATTCCAGACGACATACGAGCAAGTCAGTTGGGTGGCTTCAGGCAGACAATTCCTCAGAGACCTTAACGTTCTGGGACACTGGCTCTCCAGAACACTCGCCTCCAGCACACCCTGAACACTGCCCTGCAGTGCCCCCTGCCCACCCACCATCTCCTTCTCCACCTGCTCCACATCTCCAGTGTGGGATGGTCAAAACCTCCGCCCCCCCGTCACGAGCCCCTGCACACCCCGGCTTCTGAGGCCAGGGCGCTCCCAGCTGCTTCCAGAGCACCTCCAGGGCTGCTAGAGAACCTGGCTCACTCACAGGCAGGTGACACACAGATGGCACCGGCACCGTGGGCAGCAGGCACCATCCTGTCCCTGTCCCGGACCAGCTCCCTCTCCCAGTCCCTCAGCAGCCCAGCCGCTGACCCTGACCCTTCACCTTCTGCTTCCTGGAGAGGACAATAGACTCAGGGCCACTCCTGGTCCCCACAGCCACCTCTTCACAGGGCCCAGACCACGCACACTCTCACCTAGCGGGTGAAACACGGTTTGGGAACCAAGTAAGATACTCATTTGGGGTACAAAATTTAGGGGACCAACAAAACACAGTAACCAACATAGTATCTTAAAGACCTTTTTTTTTTGAGACAGGGTCTCGCTTTGTAGTTCAGGCAGGCCCTGAGCTCAGCCTCAAACTCACATCACAGCAATCCTCCTGCCACTGCCTCCCAAGTGCTGGGATGACAGGCGTGAGCCGCCAGGCCTGGCACTGTGGTATGTGGTACTGGTTGCTGCTGGGGTGAGTCTCCGTATGTGGTTACCGGGGAATTGAACCCAGGCCCTTGCGCTTGTAAGATTAGTGCTGGAACCACTGAGCTAAGTCCCCAGACCTTAAAGACTTTTTAAAAACTTTTAGTTAATATGAATTTTTTTACATATCAAGATTGTAAATGGAGACAGGAACTCTTTCTGTGCTTTCACAGCCCTGTCACAGAACTCACCCTCACTCTGTCCTGCTGCCTGGAGGCCGATGGGCCTATGTGGCCGACTTTTGGGACGTGTTTGCATTCGTAAAGCATCACAATACAGTACCAAGTTTGGTATGTGCAATACACACTTTTATCCTTCTCTCTCTCTCTCTTTCTTCCTTTCTTTCTTTATCCTGTATTTCCTAAAATTGTATGAGCCAATAGATTATGACCAGCAAATTGGGAAGACACCATCGTAGGTGAAATGCAAGTCTACTCTGAAAGAGTCCTCTCCCATTTCACTTCTTGCCAAAACAAAAATAAACCCTGAAATTCTACCTAAGAAAGCAACATTATGTGAAGGAAAAACTAATGTATTGGGGCTGGAGATTTAGCTCAGTAGTGAGGCACGACTCCAAAGCAAGAAGACTTCCCTTTAACCACACCGCAGTTACCGGTAACACTCATTGCTACAGTATTGCTGAGCAAGGGAGGGGACAACTTGAGTTTTGATTTCATAATCTACATTTTAACTACAAAAAATTAGATATCCTTTCAGTAGACACGTTCTTTCTTTCTTTCTTTCTTTCTTTTTTTAAGGTTTTTTTGAGATAGGGTCTCGCTTTGTAGTTCAGGCTGGTCCTGCGCTCAGCCTCCAACTCACATCACAGCAATCCTCCTGCCTCTGCCTCCCGAGTGCTGGGATTACAGGTGTGAGCCACCACACCCGGCACTGTGGTATGTGGTACTGATTGCTGGTGGGTTTGAGTCACCAGACCTGGCACTGTTGTATATGATTACCAGGACTGAACTCAGTATCTTGTGCTTGCAAAGCAGGCACTAGAACCACTGAGCTAAATCCCCGGCCCCTGTAAGGTTAGTTCTTGATTCAAGGTTAGTCCAGAGATTTTCTATTCCAATTCAGTAAGCATCAATACAAAGGACAGGGGAAAAATTGGGTTATAAAACCTACCACAAGAACCCAGTTCTAAGATTACCAGTTATGTATACTTAACACTTATACATTTCTTTAGAAGTCAAACATGGGTGTGGATTTATTTAGAATTTACAGGGGAATTAAAGATAAGTTAATGCTAAATGAAGAAATAAATGAAGGCAAAGCCTACGTCTTTAATAAGGAGACTGGTGGCTGGAGTTGTAGGATGACAGTGAAGTTAGTGCTGTTACAATAAGTTACTAATTTCTCCAGTAACCAGTTCGATTACATGAAATTTATAACAAAACCAGGTGAAAATATAAAATAAGTCAAACATCTGCTGTCTGAATCCATCCTCGCAGCACAGTTTGGGTGGGCAGGGCTGCTTGCTTTCTGAACTATGAGTCTTGTCGGGTTTTTTCATTTGTACTTAAGACACTTCTTAACCACTCTACAACAGTTACCAATGTGGCTCTATTTACAACACACCAGAAGGTGTAATGAGTTCTATGAGAGAGAGAGGTCTCCCCATTTTGCAGGAGAAATTGAGGCACCAAGGTACTGGATTAATGCCAAGGATGGTGGCGCACACCTAAAAATCCCAGTACTCAGGAGGCTGAGGCAGGAGGATCACTGCAAGTTGAGGCCAGCATGGGCTACATAGTGAACCCAAGGCCAGCCTAAACTACATAGTGAGACCCTGTTTCAAAAAAACAAAAAGAGAAAGAAAAAGAAAGAGAGAGACTGGGTTAAAGAGTAACCTCCATAAATTCCACCAGCTCAGAGCCCCGGGCCTCCGGCTGCTCCTGCTTTCCTGCCCAGCACAGCTCTTCCGAGCTCCCGCCAGGCTGGGAGGGCAAGTGGATGGCGGTTACCACAAAGGCAGAGAATGTGCTCCCTGTCTACAGATGGGGACCATTTACACTTTGCTACAGCCTGCATATCGGAAGCGCTCATTCGCATTTTCTACCAGGACTTGCTCCTTATCTGTGCTTTGTCCCAGTGGCCCTAGACCGGGGGCAAGAGTGAGCTCAGGAAAAAGAGATCGATCGGTCGGAATAAAGGAGAGACAGGAAAATGTGAGAGAAACTCAAAGAGGATATTTTAAGCGAGTATTCGGTGAGCAGGTATTGATATGTGAGTCACAGCACAGGGTCACTCCCTGGCTCTGAGAAAGCCATAGTTTTTTTTTCTAATAGAAAGCTATATCAAAATTATTTCATGAGTTAGAGCAGAAAAAATGTAAAGACATGTTCAAAAAGCATATGACATAAAAGATAAACAACAGGCAGAAAGTGAACATGATCAGTGGATTTCAGCCAGGGTACAGCCCGAATGTGAGTCAGAGATACAGGTGGAGCCTTTGGTAACAAGTGATCACCTGCCCCTAATGTGGAAGCAGACTCTCAGACGGCGCTCTGCAACTCCACCCAGCAGAGCTCTTCACACTAAGACTTGTCTGGGTTACTACAAATCAACGTTCCGTCAGGCTAAGATTTTTTTCAGTCTTGAGATTTCTTAGAGATGGCTTTGACCCAGAAAAATGAGCAAGGGTCACCTGTTCTGTTCCATTTAGCTTGATGAAAGCGAGGCCTTGGGAAACTCGTCAATGCATCCGACATTGGAAACTCATCTCCTAAACCTGGTGCACTGTGAGGGCGGAGTTTTCCGGAGGAGGAAGTGGAGCTGACGGAAGATGGCGAACAGACTGGACCTAGAGAAAGGGCTTCAGTTCCACCCTGGGTCCGGGGAAGAAATAAGCACAGCCGAGAAGGAAAGACTGTAACAGGGAGCATTAACTGATTTAAAAGTGGGGTGGAAGGAGGAGGAAGATTCCAAGAGAGGCTAGTTTTGGAAGTCCTGAAAGCACCCAGCAGAGAAACTTGGGGGTAGCGGGGGGGGGGGATCGATTTAGTTTGCTGGATGCTAGGCTGAAGGGAGACAGACGGCGGGATACAGGGATTGCAAAGGAGACCTGAGGTCAGGTAGTGGGAAAAAATGATAATTGAGAAATAGACTGACAATCTCGTGGTCTCCACCTATAGTCTAACTGCCCTTTATTGTCTCATCCTGAATACTGTATCTAGAAAAACCATAGGGGACAAAGAGTAGTATAGGACATAAGAGACGCGTGTGTCCATCTTGCTGACGTTGGTTAATAAGCTGACCCCCACCATGAAGGCCCTGTGCTGAGCAAGGCGGTACAGTGGGCAGCCGACCCTTGACTGATACTAAGACACACTACAGATACTCAGTTAGCACATACTTGGAGGAGGCTCAGGGCAGGATGCAAGGGTGGCGGCAGGCGCAGAGACGTTTCAGGCACTGGTCCCCGACGGAGAATCAATGTATGTCCCACCGCAGCCTGGAGTCTGGACCTAATGGAGAGACAGAAAAGCCAAGGGTTTTAGAATGAGAAGAAAAGTAAAAGTAGGGCTCTGGCTTGCCTCTCATTTACCGAAAATGCACTCGACTGGTCCCTAAGCCATGTCCCTGGGCTTGCACAGAATCCCATGAGGTGCTTCTGTGACCAACAGGGATAATTTCCTTTCCCTAAAAAACCACTCGTGTGTCTTGGCCCTCATGTCTGGTTAGTAGATAGCTAATATTTTTTTAGCTTTCAGAATGCCAGGCTATACTCATTATGAGTCTTCTCAAAAGTTTATTAAAGGGCCGCGGATATAGCTCAGTGGTTCCAGCGCCTGTCTTGCAAGCGCAAGGACCTGGGTTCAATCCCCGGTAACCACATAACAATACTGGGTGTGGAGACTCACCCCAGCGGCAACCAGTACCACATACCACAGTGCCGGGCGTGGTGACTCACGCCTGTCATCCCAGCACTCGGGAGGCAGAGGCAGGAGGATTGCTGTGACGTGAGTTTGAGGCTGAGCTCAGGGCCAGCCTGAACCACAAAGTGAGACCCTGTCTCAAAAAACCTTTAAAAAAAAAAAAAAAGTTTATTAAAGTTTATTAAAATCCTGATTTGATTGCTAAGGGCCACTTAACACATCCCAAATATTGAGACTGAGAACAGAAGTATCGTCCCTAATTGACTGAAAACGGTCTTCCATTATTCCTGACGGGAAAGAACACTGTGCTTCCCACAAGCATTTAAAATACCTTTTGATGACAATAACACACATAGAAAACCATAAAACTCTGTAAATTATGGAGAAGGAAACCTAATGGAGTCAGTGTTTTAGCTCAGTTTGTTTAGCTCACTGTCAGGACATTACAGAAAGAGTTGTCGCAGTGGAGAAAAAGAGAAAAAACTGTGCAATCTCAGAGGAACGTCAGGCTGTGTAACAAAGTGTTGAACTTGACCGCGGGGGGTTTTGTTGGCTGCAGCACTGGTAGAAGATTCTCTTCTGTAGTCACCTGCCAGGCTTCTAGTATTAAAGTCTGCACAATGGAAGATAAATCTGCAAAGGTACAGGTCGAAGCCAGTCTCTGAATTCATAGCATCAAAATCTAAAAAGTCAAAGTTCACATCTCACCTGATCAAATTTTAAAATCTTGAAATATAAAAATTCTTACATCCTATTTAAATTAATACATAAAAAGATATTGCACATGGTAAGGAAAGTAATTCTAGATTTACACCCTTCCAGCTATATATTTTTGTGCAGAGATTTGACGTCAACTGGCCGAGCTCTTTTAATAATCTGCCTAAACCCATTCAATGGAAGATTCATACAGTAGGGTATATTTTGTCACTTCAAGAGGAGACATCAGAGTTTCCCTCAGTTTCTCTCCAAATCTGTTCTGAAATACAAATACTAATGCAATTGGGCCTGTGGAAGAACTCAACCCTTTACAATTTGAAAGTCACCAAGGGCAATGATTCCAGCCAAAGTGACCCATTTTTAAAGATGACCCATTTCAAAACCCATGAGTTATTACTCAAGCTGTTCTATATTTGAGAATGAGATTTATTTCCTTTTACTACAGCCTCACTGTTCGAGTGCCTCTTATAAAAGGAAAAGTTTGATTTCCACTTTGACGAATCACAATGTGATTTTTTTTTTCCCACTCACTCAGGATTGGACTTTATTATGAAAATCCATCCCCACCTTCTGAGTTTTCTCGGGAGCAAAACAGTTCTAAGCATCTATACTGTGTACGTCTGCGTTTCACCTCTCTTCCTTCCAAAGAACTTGTCTGGGTTCAGGAACGTTCCCTGTCGCACACCCGCCTCAGGGCGCAGGGTGCAGGGTGTGCCTGGCAGGCTGCTGGCCAGGCTCAGGCGCTGGATGAATACTGCGGGAGGGAGGCTGAGCAGAGAGGGCCTACAGTGAGAGAAGTGTGCAGGTATTCAGTCTCTTGCTTTAAAAGTAAAGCGGGAGCCCCCCAGCAGCTTTCCCCTCCTGTCTTATGGCAAGTGTACCGTCCGCCATGGGTTTCTCTTGAGAAAGCCAGTGGCTGCTGATCACTGGTCTCCCTTCCAGGGCGCTCAGGGTCGGATCCTTTTTGAGCCTTTACTTACTTAATTCATCCACTTTCAATCAACCTTTTCTGGGTCAATTTCAGCCTCTCACGTCCCTCTCCCTTCCCCCCACAGGGACCAGGTAAGGTTTCCCAAAATAAAGGCACAGAGGAACCAGTCCAATTCTGACGGACAGGCTTTCATTAGAGACATATCCTAAATAGAAGCTCCAGGCCCTCACCTGCCACTCTGCGGTGACAAGAGCGTGTCCCTTTCGTGTGATCCACAACCTACGAGGTCCAGCACTGGGAAAGAACTTAGTGTAGCTAAGGCGAATTAAACATTGTTACTTTGTACCTAAGCGGTACTTGACTGTCACACCTGGATGCGAGTAGAACCCACACAGTCAAAGCACAGAGCAGCGAGCTTTCCCACCAGGAAGAGGTTCCAGTTTTCTAGTTTCCCGGGCTGGCCCACTCCGTTTCCGTTTCCAGCCTGGAGCGCGCCGAAAGCCTCCCGGTCCGTCAGTGTTCCCACTGCCCGCGAGGCCCCGGCTTTCCGCCCGAATCCCGCGCGCAGCCGGGGGTGGAGGCGAGCTCTGGACCCCGCCGGAAACGCGGCCGGTGGGCGCGGCGTCCACCTCGCCGCTCCCGCGCGCCGCCGGCTCCCGGCCCCGCGGAGACCAGCACAGCGGCCCGAGCCCTCCGGGAGCCCCGCCTGGTCCGGGACCGGCGCCGCTGGAGCCCTCGGTCCAGAGCCCACGAGCCGCGTGGGGGCCCAGGCGCCGGCGGGGCCCGGGAGCGCCGGCCGGGCGGCCGCGCACACAGGCCGGGCGAACAAAGGCGCCTGGGACGCGAACGCGCCCTCCGTCCGCCCAGCAGCGGCGCCCCGGCCCCAGGGCGCCTCCCAACCCGGGCCCCCGCGCCGCGTGACCCGGCGCTCCGTCCACGCCTCGCCTTCTTCACCTTCTGCGCTCCGGAGACCTCGTCCGCCCGCCCCGCCCCGCCCCGCCCGGCCCGGCCCCGAGAGCGCGGCGGTCACGGAGGGAGCTCACCGGCGGCGAGGCCGGGCCGGGCCGGGCCGGGCCGAGCCGGGCCGAGCCGGGCGGGGCGGGGCGGGCGGAGGCTGGGAGCCCCGCGAGGAGCGGGTCGCGGCACAAAGGAAACTCACCCAGCGCCCGGGCTCGGCTTTCGAGCGCTCTGAGGACTTCCCCGTTCGGCGACACAGGGAAGGCCACATTTTCACCAGGCAGGGCCTCGGCCCCCTCCCATGCGGCCGGCGCTGGGCAGCGTCTTTAATCGGACAACTGAGCGCAGATTCATTCCGTGCGACAAACTGGCCTCGGGCACGGTCCAGCCGGCCGGGGACTCCGCGAGCCCGCGCCCCCTCCGCGCCGCGGTCACCGGGATCCGAAGTTTCGCGCACCGCTCGCCCATCAGCCCATGTTAGGGTTTCAGCGAGAGTTGGACGGGCGGGCGGGAGCGGACGGTCCCGCGTCTCCTCCCACAGATACCGGGCGCTCCTGGCGCCCGACTAACAAAGGGCGGGAGCTCTGCTGTCCCAACGGCCACGGCTGCGCGACCGCCAAGGCGCATTTACGGGAGCCCCAGCGTCCCCCAGGATTTGTGCCTTCAAGCTCAGCTTCACCTCAGACTTTAAAGCAAACTCACCGGGGCGAGCCCAGCTCTGTGGCGGCCAGTCGGAGGTCAGCTCTTCTCCCCAGGCCGGGCCCAAACCCCGGCTCCCAAGAACAAAACTTGCGGGCTTTAAATCTCCGGCGAGGGCTCGCCAGCGCCCGCTCGGCTCCCGGCCACCGGGAGCAGGCAGGGCTGCGGCGGGCCGGCCGCGCTGCCCAATCAGGGCGGCGGCGGGCGGGGGCGCGGACCTTCCTCCCGCCGCTCGTCCCTCCCTCCCGCCGCTCGTCGCTCTCCGCCCTCGCTCCTGCCCCGCCCCGGGTCGCCGCCCCGGCCGCCGCGAAGGTGCGGACCACGCCCGCCCGGATCCGAGCGGCGGCCGGGAGCGATCCCCGCGCCGGCCGCTGGGGTGAGCCGGCTCCTTCTCCAGACCAGCCAGCGCGCGCCAGGCCCCGCGTGAATGTCCCCTTTCAGCTGTTCCCCGGGCGCCTGACCAGACCTTCTCAGAAGAATGCAGACGTTTACGGGAGGCCGAGGAGAGTAAATAAATCCTTGATGTGTTGGGTTTCTTGTTCCCCGAAGGTTGTCCTGGCCTCCTCCGTGTAGCACAAAACGCGAACCTTTCCACCGAGATCACATCTGGAGCGGTTTCGTAATGCATAGTTCAGAACGCGACAGAAAAAACAACAGATTAACCCGAATCCTTCAGTACAAATTAGAAGTTTGGGGTTTGTCGCAGCAAGAGGAGCAGAAATAATGAGTTGGGAGTAGTCCACTGAGTCAGAGTTTCAAACCGTATCCGCAACATCGTATGTTTTTTCAAACTAGATTTTTAAGATGTTTTGAAATTGTTTTTCTCAAGCCCTTCAGCGCTTTGTTCATCCGTGAAATTCCTTTCGTACATTACCCACGGGGCGAGGCCCCGCCCTCGCCGATGCCTCCGCAGTCACTGTACCGCAGCCTGGACGGGCAACAGGTGCGAAACGTGATTCAGAGGGAGTCACCAAGGGACCCACAAATAAGCGTGAGGCCCGGCACTCACGCCGCGTCCCTGTAACACCCTAATCCCTCACCCACGCACGCTGCACGTGCAGCACGCTGACCTTCACCCACGTCCTGCTCCAGTGAGGTCCTTTGGGGCCGGGCCCCGCGTGACCGCGTGTATTCCGCGCGCGGGCACCCACGGCCCTCATCACAGCAAATACACACTTACCCAAACTTGCTAAGCACAGATAAAAGTCACATACCTCGTTCTGCAGCCAGGTAGCAGAGAAATGACTCGAAGTCAGGCAGCGGAGCGTGAGATTTGGGGCCTTGGTGGAGAGAGCGCAAGGATGAGAGATGAGGGCAGTTTCCCGGAATGCCTGCCCCGGCGCGACCATGTGCGTGGACGTGTGTGCACACTCCCTGAGACAGGGTGAGGACGGCGGACCTTTTGCCCATGTGGAGAGATGGTCTTTGGAGCAGACCCGAGGGAAGGAGAACGCCACCCTGGATGGGAGCGTGGAAGGTGTGCATGGAGCCACTGAGATGGGCTGATGTCACAAGTGGACACCGAGGCCATTCTCCAGGCCGAAGGGCCTCTGAGTTAGGCCACCCAGGGCTCGGAGGAGCCAAAGGGAGTCGGCACATCTGCCACGCAGAGCCCGAGTCAAGCGCTTTCCCAAATGCAGTGGTTCACAAAGCACTTAGCATGTTCTCAGCAGTTGAGGCCTGGGCCGGAAGCCGCAGGGGCGCCCACCACGCAGGTTCCTTCTTCCACGATCCGCACGCACTGAGAGGCTCAAAGGGCAGCCCCGGAGCCCACAGCGATGTCGAGACCAGGCATTCTGGGGACAGAGTGACGGCAGCAGACAGTTGCAGAGCTGGAGCCGCAGCTCTGTGAAGAGCAGGCCAAGTCGGCAGCTGCGACCGAAGACTGAGCCCAAGGGCACCCGGGCTTCGGCTTTTATGCCACGAGGCATTGGTGCAAACAACACGTGCTAATCTTTGCTATACAACGTGCTAGTCCTCTGGCGATAAAAATATTTTTTAAAAAATATTTCTTTGGGAAGACATTTTTGTAAGTCAAAAGAGGTTCACAAGATAAGTTTTTGGCACATGGGCCATACAGTTTTCACACCACACAGTTACCACACAAGTTATCGTACAGGCACACCGGGCGTGCAGTTATCACAAGCGAGTGTAGACTCAGGAAGTAAATCTGGAGCAGACAGAAGTGCAAGATGGCTTCTGTGCTGCTGACGTCATCCCACCTCTGGACATGCATTGAGAGAGTTAAGTAGAGAGGGTCAAACAAGATAACCTGTGAGGGATACAGAGCTAAGTGAAAAACAAAAAAAAAAAAAACAGAAAGCACAATAATCAGTATTTCAGCAGGGGAGGATGTTAAGCCATTCCATAAACTATGCCAAGTGCACAAAATCCATGACCAAAGGGTGCCCGATTACCGTTTGCCTGAACGAGGGCAAAAACCTATCCGCCCCAATGTGCCAGTGTGGGCGTCACACTGACGGTCAAAGTCAGGACCACTAGAAAAGTCGATGTCTAACTCAGCAGTGGCAACCTGTACAGGAACATCTAATTTTTGTATGTTGTCTGTGTGCTGAAAAATGAGTTGTGAGAAATGTCCGATATGTGTCTCCACTGTCTCAGAATCGTCAGCCAGTTTTTGAAGGGAAATTTTATGTTGTTCTGTGCCTTTGTTACTTTTCTTGTTGCTGAGAAAAATACCTGAGACTCAAAGTCAAAGGAGAGAAGGTTCCTTTAGCTCATAGTCAAAGGCTTTATTTGGCTTTCGTAAAAGTTTCAGTCCATAGCGGGCTGGCTCCAACACAGAGGGACAGATGGCAGAGGGGCATCTCGGAGGAGAACGGCAGTTCATGGTGCCCACAAGGTAGGAAACAGAGGAGACTTTCATAGCATCTTTCTTCCCCTTCTGTCTTATTCAGACTAGTGAAGGTGGGTAGCACTCACAGTTAATCCTAGTGCTGTCCGGCCTAGCGTTGCACCATGAATCACTCAGACACTCTAGATTCTGCCACCTCTGAAAAGCCCCATCTATGACTACATGAAGCTTCGGAGGGACATCTAGACACATCTGTAACAGTTAGTAAGGGCCTGTGTGTTGGGCAGGTTAGAGTCACCAGGAGTGTGATAATTGAAATGGCAATGGATTAACTTCTGGCAGAACATAATAATCCATCAGTTGAACTGACTATGCATAGTATCTATCCAATAAGGTTATGTCTCTACAGGGAGAGGTCTGAGGGGTACTGGTCAAGGGGGAGCCGCTGGCGGCATTAACAAAAGTAGACAGAGAAGTGTCAGGAGTAAGATTAGGAAGGGCAGAGGTAGATCTTTCCGTTTAAGTGTACCTGCTCTCCAAGCAGTGCCTCTTGGGAGTGATATACGTGAAATTCTTTCCACGTCCTCCAACAATTAGCAGGTCACCAACCAAGCATACCATAAATAGCTGCCTGCATTGTGTAATGTGTAACTGTAGAGTGGAGAGGGGACGACTCTTGGTTCGAACCGCCAGGCCCAAGCCATATTGATAGGAGCATCAGTGGAAATTGCCAGGCCATGAGCCAAAAGGAAGAAGTCAGCAGAGGAGTCATTTAACCTTCGTGACTGAAGGAGCAGGAGAGGCTCTCTATGCTACCACCACTTCACTGTCCAGAAAACTGTTTTTCTTAGTCTTCATTGCATTTACTTCTGCTCTGATATTTATAATTTCCTCCCTCATATGAGTTTTGGCCTTGACTTGCTCTTCTTTTTCTAGAACTTTCAGGCTCAACATTAGGTTGTTTAGCCCAGCCTGTTTAAACAACAACAACAACAAAATGCACATTAGTTTGTTTATTTCAGACTACTGTTTTCCTAATATGGGTATTCACTGCCATAAATTTCCTTCATAGGACTACTTTCACTCTGTCCAATAAGTTCCAGTATGTTGTAATGGTTTTATCGTTGAACAGTAGAAACTGTTTGTTTCTTTTTTAATTTCATCTGTGCCCCACTGGTTTGTTCAGAATGGTGTTATTTAATGTCCATGTGTTTATGAAGTACTTGTGGAGTTTTTTTGCCACTGATTTCCAGTGTCACTGCACTATGGTCTGATGATATGCGTGGAATAATCTCAGTTCTTTTGCATTTTCTTAAGCATGTTCTATGAGAAAAATGTGTATTCTGATGAGGGGTAAAACTCTCTGTAGACATCTACTAATTCCTTTGTTCAAATGTTTGGTTCAGTTCTAATATTTCATTGTTAATTTTTTGTCTAGTTGATCTATATGTTACAGTGGGGTATGGAGGCCCCTATGACAATTGTATCAGTGCTAATTTGATTTTTCATGTCCACTGATATTTGTTTTATATAGTTGAGTGCACTGGTATTTGGTGCATCTATTTTTATGATTGTTGTCTCTTCCTTTTGGATTGTTCCCATTACAAAGATGTAACGATTCTTTCTTTCTCTTAATCAGTCTTGGCTTAAAATTCACTCTCTCTGCAAACAGAATAGCTACTGTCACATGAGTATTACTTTCCATCCTCTGACTTTCAATCTTTGAATTTCTTTTTTAATTAAATGTGTATCTTGTATGCAGCATATCATTAGATCTTACTTCTTGACCTATTCTGCCAGTCCCTTTCTTTTGATTCATGAATTGAGACCATTAACATTAGAAGTTATAACTGATATGTATTAATTTATCCCTATCATGGTTTTTTCCTGTTGTTGGCTGCTTCTCTCTTCCTCCATTTAACTTTTTGCCTTGCCTGATGGATTCATCCTGTTGGGGTTCATGGATCTGTAATCTTTAGTATCTCTTTGTAGAACATCCTTCAGAGAACTTTGGAATGCTGGTTGGTGTTTGAGTTTCCTCAAGTATTCTTTTTTATATTTCTCCATCAACTTTGAAAAATAGTTTTGCAGGGTATATCAATCTGGGTTGGAGATTGTCTTCCTTTAGGGCTTGAAATACTTCACTCCACGTTCTCTTTGAGAGTTTGTGTTGAGAACTCTGCTGTGATTCTGGTGGAATTTCCTTTATAGGTGATTTGTTTGTTTTCTCTAACAGCTTTTAATATTCTGTTCTGGGGTTGAATTTCTGGAATCCTGACTATCACGTGCCTTGGGAAAATTTTTTATCATGGCTAATTGGAGTTCCATATGCATCATTTATTTGTCTGTCAAATTCTTTTCTCTGTTTGGGGAGTTTTCTGCATTACTTCTGTAAATAGATTTTTTTATGTTATTTGGGCTATCTTCTGCTTTTTCATTGACTTCGATCAAACTTATACTATTCTTCTAGCATCATCTAGCAGCTGCTGGATTGATTTCCCATGCTCCCTTACTGTTTTTAACAAATCTTTCTTTCCATGATCACTAACCATAATTCTGTCTTCTATAACTAATATTCTGTCCTCACATTGACTCATTCTGCTCCGTATAGTCTCAATGGAATCTTTAATTATCTAGATATCTGTTTGATTCTATCTCATGGATTCCATTTCTTTTCTATTCTGGGTATTGATGGTTTCCATTCATTTTCTTGAGCCTTTCTATTTTTTTTTTTTTTTTTAGATCTATGTGTTCTAGAGTCACTAAGCATCTGTCATTAAAGTCATCATCTCTATAGCTTCTGAGAAATTATTGTGACTTTGATTTTTTTCTAGAACCTCATTCATCTGCTTTATTACTTCTGCTATCACCATTTTAGAGGCCCAGATAAGTGGATTCTGGATTGTTCTACCTTATTGCCCTACATGTTTGCGTTTGGTGAACTGAAAATCTGGGGAGGATGCATCTTGTTTAAGTGTCTTCTCATTTTTCTTTTCTTCTTCTTCTTTTGCTTTTTCTTCTTCTTCTTTCTCTTTTGCTTTTTCAGTTTAATTTTGGGGTTGATGCTTTTAAATTATTTATGGTGAGTAGCTTTATTACTAGTATTCAGAACCCTTAGAAAATGACTACTTCTCAGTGGTATTAGCTTTTGAGTTTTAAGTCTGTTGCAAGATCCTTCCTCTTCAATTTATTAGAGATGAGAAGCTTCTGCCTACTTAGCCCGCCTCCAGTTCTTTGGAATTGGCCTATAGTATTTTTTAAGACCCTTAGGCAATTGCATTCCTGATGTCCCATGAAGGACAACTGACTAGCACAATTATGTCAACTTGACTAACGTAGTACAATCAGCAACAATAGCATTAAAGGCAACCTGGAAAATGACAAACTATGGGAGATGTTAATTTTCCACCTTTAGTCATATGAACTATATTTGTGGTTATATAACAAAATCTAAATGAGCCAGAAAATCGTATGCAGTAAATAAGCTCCCACTATGTCAAGTTACCCTAAGGGAAAAAGATTTTAAAAGAATTGGGGGGGGGGTGGATAGGGGAAAATAGAAGAGAAAGAGATTAGAAGCAAGGCTAAAGGAGAAAGGAAGATTACACAAACTTTGAGAAACTAATGAAGAAGACAGAAGGGAAAGAGAAAAGGAATAAATATGCAAGAATAGAACAGAACAACAACCAAAAAAACCCTAGAAACCATGTTCACACTCATGAAAACAAAAACTATCAAGAAAAAAAAGAATAAAAACCAGAAAAGAGGAAAGAAAAGTCCAATTCAAGGCATGTCTCTTCAGTTAATGGCGTACAACCTGGGCAGACAGAATCCAGGTCCTAACTGATTAACCCCAACCGGTGCCTGTAGCTTCACAGTGGGGTAGTGGGTAATCCCAGCAAGCCTCCACCTGTGGGTCCACTGAAGTTAGGCTGGTTTCTGGCTGTAAGGCTGAAGTCAGGTTTGCTGAGCCTCCAACAGTCTGTGTGCTGGTTTGAACTGGGCTCTCTGACCTCCAGCCAACTCGAACTTGGAAACCTTAACCATGACACTGGCAGCCACTAGATGGAGTCAGCCCATAGCTATTCTGAAGTCTACCCTCAGTCAGCCCCTGTCCAAGATGGCTGCCGGCCCTGCTCTGGGTGAAGTCTGAACCCAAATTACATCTCATTCTAAACCCATGTCCTTGATCCTCAAACCTACTATCAAGAATTTTATTTTATTTATTTATTTATTTATTTATTTATTTATTTTTAGGTTTTTTGAGACAGGGTCTCGCTTTGTGGTTCAGGCTGGCCCTGAGCTCAGCCTCAAACTCACATCACAATCCTCCTGCCTCTGCCTCCCGAGTGCTGGGATTACAGGCGTGAGCCACCACGCCCGGCAAGAATTTTATTTTTTTTAACCTACTTCAGAGTATCTGATTTTTGGCCTGGACCCCCATCTCCACTGCCCATTTTTCTCCTCTGACCAATCTGTCTTGCAAGTTGCTTCAGGTCTTTGCATTTGGGGCCCTGCAGCTACCACAGCCCTACATGAAGGTCAGATTGCAGCACTCCAATATGAATTCCGGGGCCTTAGTAAGGATAATCTTCAACTCTTTCCCCACATTTTCATTCCTTACACTCTTCTTCTGAAAATTTAACAAAACTTCGTATTCTTTCCAAAATATATATGGAAAAATTTGAGATCTTCGAAAATGAGATACAATCTCATTGTAACCATACACTTTGCTGGATGTAGCTGCTTATGCAGTCTCTCAAGGTTTGGCCACCAGGATTTTCACCCTTCGCGATTCCCCACGGCCACAGCTCAAGGACCCTGAGGAAGAATCAGGCTGCAACAGTTCCAGCAAGTGTCAACTGCGCTCAGTTTTCTGGAGAAAACTGATGAGACCAAAAAACCAGACAGCCAATGTTAAAGAAGGAAAGATTTATTTAATGTAGAGTTTGTGGAAGCTTCAGTCCGTAGTCAGCCATCTCCAAGGCCGGGTAGATGGCAGAGGGGCATCCCAGAGGAGAAACAGTTCGTGGTGGGCAGAAGGTACCAAACAAGAAGGGGGTGACCAAGCTCTTTCTAGCATCACTAGTTTATCCAGGCCACGTAATGCAGGCAGCACTCACACCTTTATTCCCCGGACCTTTGATTGTGGCATTACATCATGAATCAGTCTGAGCACCACACACCCCAGATCCAGCCACCTCTGGAAAAAGCCCCACCTCTGACCACATGAGGCTTTGGGGAGCCATCGAGACACGAGCCATCACAGCAGATTTCCGTGTGTTCAAATATCCCTATAACATGAGCCCAAATCGGCCTATTCATCCCAAGCACCCCTGTGAATCCACCAAGAGCTTGTGAAATGTCTGAAAGGCCACTTGATTCCCAAGAGACATTCACCTACGCACATGCTGAGAATGAGTGAGGGAAAAAGAGTGATTCGCCATATGTAGGTGGGAATTAAAATTCCAAGTCTGTAGAGTCCAACTTGACCTCTCAGCCAATCAGAAGAGTAGCCAGAATTGACAGATAAAAGAATTTCGAAAATATCATGCAGTAAGTTCATGCCAAAAGTATGCCACTGTGATTGGTCCTTACCTTGTATGTTAAAGGGGAAGGACTGAAAGTAGATGATCCGACCATCCTTGACAATGCAGTCTAGAAAATAATAGACCGTCCTATTCAGTTTTGGAAGATGCAAAGAGGAAGAGAGGACAGTGTAGGAGTCTGCAGTGTAATGCAAAAGCATTCAGGGAGCAATGTGGTAGGGGAATGGGCCCAGTGGTATGAGGACAGGGCTGGTAGAGCCTGGATGTGGTCCACATGCCGTGTGTGGTACCGTCAATGAGCACCCCTGGCCGGTAGAGGGCGCTCAGGGAGACGTGAGGTTGATTGCTAATGAATTTTTTTGTTTTGTTTTGTTGTTGTTGTTGTTTTGAGACAGGGTCTCGCTTTGTGGTTCAGGCTGGCCCTGAGCTCAACCTCAAACTCACATCACAGCAATCCTCCTGCCTCTGCCTCACAAGGGCTGGGATTACAGGCGTGAGCTCAGCACGCTCAGCACGCTAATGAATTTTTTGATGAATGCGGGTCGTGCAATCTGACCTTCAGACAAGGGGATTACAGAGGATCTCTGGAACAGTGTTTTTATACGAGCCCCATAGGCCAGCCTGATAGTGTTCAGATAATGACATGTTCCACCATATGTGAAGCCACGTGTATAATATCCCTGATTAACTCAGAATGGTCAAATTTGTATCAGCGTCACAGCTTGGCTTATGGTCCACTGCCCAAGCATATGTGAGACAGGAAATTATTGGGAGATGCCTGTCGTCAGCACTGATGGAGGCTTTGAGAGTCTGGCTGTTATCCGTACAAATTGGAGTATTATTCCAATTCACATAAGACATCAGGAGTCTTTTGACTTTAATGTCTGTATAAAATAAGAAGAGCCTAGCGTCATTAGAGAATAGACTAGTTATTTTTAGGTAGAAATGAGGCTGTTGCTGGTCATGGATTTGTCCATACAGTTACTCCTGGTGTTCTACTAGACCCAGGTGTATGAGGTCCAGAGCTATTGGATCCGTGTCCCCAACTAGAGACTCTCACAGAACTAAGAATAGTATCATATCTCTGAGCACAATCATGCCAACCACCATCATAAACAGATATTGTAAGATGACCAGTTCCTGTAAGGAATAAAGGTGGTGGTAGTCCACTTCCTTCTTTTGGTGATGGCCACAATTTCAAAATATACTCAGTGATCCAGAGACTGCTACAGCCGGGGAGCCAAACAGGGTGTTCCACACGGGCTGAGTGACAGTCGCAGAGCCGTGGCAGAGCCCTCTGCACTGCACCCAAAGACTGAGCCCAAGGGCACCCGGGCTTTAGCTTTTATGCCATGAGGCATTTGGTGCAAACAATACGTGCTAATCTTTGAATGCTGTACAACGCGCTAGTCCTCTGGGGATAAAACTATTTTTTTCTTTATGGTAAAAATATACTTTTGAGAAGACATATTTTTATAAGTTTCTCAAAAGAGGTTCACAAGATAAGTTTTTGGCACATGGGCCACACAGTTATCACACCACACAGTTACCACACAAGTTATCGCACAGGCACACCGCGCATGTGGTTATCACAAGCGAGTGTAGACTCAGGAAGTAAGTCCGGAGCAGACAGAAGTGCAAGATGGCTTCTGTCCTGCTGACGTCAGTCAGAGGAAAAATTAAAGGACAGCCATGACACCAGTGACGACAGTGTGAGGAAGGACAGTGTTTCCTCGCCAGAGTGGCCTCTTGTGAGCAGAGTCCTGGCGTTCACTTTATTAGTGACTTTGAATCCCAGTAGGTATGTGTTTTACAGAGCACAATGAAACTATGGAAAGCACTTGAGAAAAAAAGCTAACCCCTTGGTAAATTGCACTTTAGAATAGATAGAGGTAGCTGAGGAAGCAGGTTTAGAAGAGGAGACCAGGGACTAGGGCAGCAGGGAATGCAGCACGACCTGAGGGAATGCCAGAGGACCCAGGAAACACGGGGCCAGAGGAGGGGCCGGCACTGCAGACGCCGTGGGAGCGGTGGGCTTGTCACCGGCTGGCACGACGACTTCTCAGGTGGATATGATGGCCTGGCGTCGGCTCCACTCACGCGCTGACCCTCTGAGTTCCACCGTCAGCCCCGCGCAGCCCCCGCCCGAGTCAGGAGCACAGGCTGTGTGTGCTGAAGCCGAGGCTGGAGCTGAGCAGTGTGACGGGGTCTCTCAGCAGGCTCCCCGAGCACTCTGCACCCCACAGCCTGCTGGCCGAGGACTGAGCACAGCCACAGTGACACCGTGGGTGCTGCACAGTGTCTGGGGCCATCCTGGTGGGCGGATTGTGGTCAGCATCCTCAGGGAAGCCACAGGCTGCAGAGAGCTGTGTCACTGGGAGGGCAGCTACAGGCAACTTCACATGGTGGCATCCCCGCGATGACGGGCTGTGGGTGTCGCCCCTCTGGGAATCCCGGGGCTGATAGTGAGCCACGTCTCCGGGGTGACCGTGCTCGCCCACAGCCCTCACACCCTCGCGCCCCTTTCCCGCCTGTTCTTCCCCACATTCGCCCCTCCGCCAGCGCCCGCTTGCCTGTGACCCGGACCTGTCTTGCTAGCACAGAGCCCGAGTGACACGCTTGGCCAGTGCACAGCTTGGCTCAGGGCCGCCACATTGCTGTCCACACTGCCTGTCACACATGAGCAGCACGGCGCCCTCTTGGGGACCCAGGCGCTCAAAGGCTGCCCACTTCCCTTCTGGGCAGACTCATTGTGACAGACAGCTGGGCAGTTCAATCTGTCGCATTCTGTCACTGCGTAAACCACCAGGGGTCTGCCCCACCGTGAGTCCTCAGACCCCAAGAGGGTGGAGGCTGCGTCCTCCTGTCTCCAGTTCCCTCCTCCACAAAGCCCTTCACATACACACACACACACACACACACACACACACACACCCCGGGCCCCACACGTGGCGAGTGCACACCCGCCGCGCTCACCACCGCCTGAGCTGAGCTCCGCCCGCCCTTCCACACCACCAAGTGCTCACACTCCTCTTCTGAGAAGCCCATCACAGCACAATGGCCCTATGTGCTTCTCCCCAAAGCTGACTCTGGAGCCGTCGCCCCTTTTTCCTGCAGCTCTCGTCATAGCCCTGGGCCTTGGCGCCTGCAACATCCTTCCTCCATGCCAGGGCCTCGGGGTCTGGTGACAGCACCTGAGCTGCACCCAGCACTGGAGGGCAAGGATGTGGCACAGAGCGACTCCCCGCAGGCTGTTCCCAGAAGCCGGGGCTACTGGGACAGACAGTCCTGGGGGGCAATCCTTTCCTGGGGACCTTGCCTGACCGACAGAACTGTGCTGTGCAGGGGTGGGCCTCTCCCAGGGCAGGTGACAGGCCGGTGACCCTGTGACAGTGGCTGGGCAGCACTCCTGACAAGGGGTCCACCTGAACTGCTTTTCCTTCCCTGGCCCATCACACGTTCCTGCTCCAGGGCAGGTTCCGCGGGCTGCCTCTGCCGCCCCTGTCCTGCTCAGGAGGACAGGCCTGACCTGAGGCGGCAAGTGACCTCCTGTCTCCAGGGCCCCTCAGCACCATCTGCATTGTGAAATACAACGAGCACCCAGCCGTCTGCAGCTGGCTGAGCTGAGAGGAGTGACTTGGGTCCTGTGAGGTGAACCCAGGAAGATTACAGCCCCAGAGGGTCCGGAGACTGGTGTGGGGGCTGCATGCCGACCTGGGCGAGCTTCTATGTTGTACTTCTTCTGGTTGTACTGATATTTAAAATATAATCCCACCCTCCTCTCTGAGGGTCTGTGAGTCAACCCAGGGCCTCCGGTACATGCTCTGCCAGTGAACTAAATACCCTAGCCCACCTTTCTCAATAGTTACTAATGTATTACCAAGTGCTTTAGTACACATGGCTCAGTGCCCACTCCAACGAAGCAACAGTTAAAGTAGCAGTTTAAATAACACTTAAATCCAGGTGTGGTGGCCAGGGATTTAGCTCAGTGGTTCCGGCGCCTGTCTTTCAAGTGCAAGGACCCGGGTTCGATCCTCGGTAACTACATACAATACTGGGCGTGGAGACTCATGCCCAACAGCAAGCAGTACCACATACCACAGTGCCGGGCGTGGTGGCTCATGCCTGTAATCCCAGCACTCAGGAGGCAGAGGCAGGAGGATTGCTGTGATGTGAGTTGGAGGCTGAGCTCAGGGCCAGCCTGAACCACAAAGTGAGACCGTGTCTCAAAAAAATAAATAAATAAATAAAATAAAATCCAGGTGTGGTGGAATATGTATGTAGTCCTACTACTCAGTAGGCTGAGGCAGGAGTATCACTGTGAGTTCAAGGCCAGCCTGAGCTACATAGTGAGTGAGTACATGGCCAGTCTGAACTACATAGCAAGAGGAAGAAAAGCAACACAAAACATAGTTTAAAATCTGCCTTAGATTAATATTGAATATTATTTCAGATAAATTGACCGCAAGTGCATACAAGGAATGTAAACATTATGTACTGCAAATATGTACTGATTAAAGAAAAGATTTAGAAATATATTAGGCCTGTTGATGGATGCCAGGAATCCTAGCATTGTGGGAATCCTAGCAGACGGATTGGGCAGCTCAGCAACTTAGCAAGACCCTTTCCCAAATAAAAGATAACAGTGATGGCCGGACAAACTCCCGCGCCCTCCAATTGCAGGGCCTCACGCATGGAGGAGCTCAGCCGGGTCTGTTGGCTAAGGAGCCCCACACTGAGCCGAGGGCGCCCCCTTGTCGCCCCCTGCTGGTAGGCTGCAGTGAGCACGGTCGGTCCCTCAGCCTGAGGCAGGAGCCCCAGGCGGCTCCCGGGCCCCCCAACCCAGCTGAAGCCTGGGCCGCTCAAAGGGTCACTACTCGAGGAGCTGGAGGACAATGAGGGCTCAAGGAGGTGAAGGAAGAAGAGAAGGAAAGAATGAGCTACTTCTCTGAGGCTGGAGGGGGCCAGCCGGACTTAGGACGAGGAGGAGCAGGAGCACCTGGTGAATCTCCCGCACTGACCCCACACATCTTGCGTTCCTTGCAAAGGTCACCTCGTAGATGCGACTACTGTCACAGAATACAATGCCTGCGTACCTTTGATAAAAGCTGCACCATAGGACATTTTTACTACCAGCAGCAGATGTCCAAAATGCAGCACGGTGGTACATCAGACACAGCCTCTTTACAATAACATGAGGTTAAACACAGTTACAAGACATAGTGTACAATCCAGAGGGAAGAGAGGAAAAAGCAAATGCATGATTTCTAAAAAGAAAGAGGTCTAGGAGTGCTGACACCCGCTACGCCACCAACAGTCCCTTCAGGCAAGGGAAGAACTACGAAAGTCCTAGAGTCAGTGTCCCGTACTCCTCTGAGCTAGACACGTCCTTACACTGGGGTGCATCAGTGCTAACAGTGGCACGGGACATTTTAAGCCATTGTCTGAGTTTCAGAAGAAGCAACTATTGGGCACGTAAAAAAATTCCTCAGAAGAAAACTGAGTCCTGATCGACTGTGTCAGGTAGACGTCATCTGAGGGACCACCGGCCAGGGCGGTGTAGGCTCAGGGAGATCCGGGGGGCAGCCATGTAGGGGCTCCGCTTGTTCTTCATTATGGCCCTGTGGTTTCTCCTCTGAAAATAACCTGAAGAGGCCAGGAGAGGGAAGGTACCGGGGCTTCCACAGGATTGCATCTCACGGATTTCCACAACACGTCAGTGCCACCGCTTAGTGCTGCCAGAGTACGTCTATTTTTGGCACCAGGGTAGGAATGAGTCTGGTAGAAGGAATGAGTCTGTTTCATTAGGGACCATATAAAAAGCACCAGAAGGGGGCCAGGGATTTAGCTGAGTGATTCTGGTGTCTGCCTGGCAAGCACAAGGTCCCAAGTTTGATCCCCAGTACCACATATCACAATGCCGGGTGTAGAGGCAGGAAGATTGCTGTGAGTTCGAGGCTGGCCTGGGCGACATAGTGAGTTCAGGGCCAGCATGAACTACAAAGCGAGACCCTGTCTCAAAAAAAAAGGAGTAAGGGTGTTTGAAAGCTTATTTTCATCCCAAGAGTTCAGTTTCAAACATTATCTTCCCTAAAATTAGCATTTCGGTTCTTTCTAAAAGAAATACATTAGAGCCTTTTTTTTTTTTTTTTTTGGGGGGGACAGGGTCTCACTTTGGTTCAGGCTGGCCCTGAACTCAGCCTCCAACTCACATCACAGCAATCCTCCTGCCTCTGCCTCCCGAGTGCCGGTATGACAGACATGAGCCACCACGCCCAGCACTGTGGTATGTGGTATGTGGTCCTGATTGCTGCTGGCGTGAGCCCAGTATGGCATGTGGTTACCGGGGATCGAACCCAGGCCCTTGCACTTGGAAGACAGGCGCCGGAACTACTGAGCCAAATCCCCAGCCCTACATTAGAGTCTTTATTTCATGACAAAATGACCAAATCTGTATAGAAATTTACAAAATTAGAAGTCTGGCACTTGTTTTGTAAAGAACTTGTGAATTGTATGTAAATCTCTTCTAATAATGAATAAAAATTTATGTTAGCCTAAAAAATACAAATTAAAAACATAAAAGGAAGTATAAATATGTTTTAGTGCAAAGACCTTCGGTGCAATTTTAGTACTGCAAAGACAAGGTAGAGAGATTTAGAAATTGTTTTGTTTAAGCTTTGTCTGTAACAGTACTTCTAAAAAGCCCTTGAGGTTCTCTGAAGCTACACGTATTCCAAGAATCAATCTTGGTTGGTCTGATGGTCTCAAGTTATAAAACCCAATATGAATACTCAATCGACCTTGCAGATTCAGGGCTAAGGAATCACAGAATGAGAGAGAAATCTCTGTGAGAGATATTGGTGTCACAGAAAATAAGCAAACCACCTGAGGAGAAAAGGGAGCGATGGGGTAGGAGAGTATGAGAGTAAGGATGGACACAATGTGGCACTGAGCAAGCGGAGGAAGCAGCGCATCTCGCCCCTCCCGCTCTGCATCACAGACATTTGCCTTTGGGTATTTCCTTTTTTTGCAACAGATTTCCCTTTGTTTTCATGCAGTGAGAACTCAGTAATCATTTCACAATTCCTCCCCTTTATAGAAGATGACTGAGCAGTCAGTGGCAGGCTGTGTTGTAATGATTGCAGTCCTACCCTTTCCTGTGAATTAAAGTAACAACAGTGTCCTGCCCAGCCGTCTTCCAGGAACGTCCTATAACCAGAGCTCTGTGGCTCTGGCGTCTCAGGCCCGGGGGCTCTGCGAAGTGAGCCCCTCCAGTCCTGCTCCCTGCTGGATGCTGCCCTGTGTACTCAGGGCTGTGCTGCAAGGTTAGGGAAGGGTGGGCTGCTTTTGTGTGTGGCAGCAAAGCGCCTATTACAGCCAGAAAGCCTGGATTTGACCCTCGTCGCTTGGTAGCAGCTCCCAAGCAGCAACCTGACCTCAGTCGGCCCACGTCACGCTGAGCCTGTTTTCTGTGAAATGAAAGGAACAAGCTGGCGCCTACTCTTGTTCTCAGAACTGGTGTCTGCCCCTAAACCCTATCGATCATCCACTCAGTCCCCACTTATTGAGAAGTCACCCGCTGGGAAGGCCCCGGACAGCCACACAGCATCCGGTGCACCTGCCCGAGCAGGTCCTGACCGAGGCCGCCCAGCTCAGGCCCGCGGACACACATTTAAAGCAAATGCCTCGTTTCCTACTGACCACCTTAGCTGTTGTCCTCTTAGAGAAAAAGCAGCATTTGTGAGACGTGCAGGGGATGGAACTCTGGCACCCTGTTGGCAGCAATGTGAATGATGGGGCTGCTGTCTGTGGATCCAGGGTGCGATCCCTGAAGCTTAAAGGTAGAATTACCTGGGCCAGGGAGTTAGCTCAGTGGTTCTGGTGCCTGCCTTGCAAGCACAAGGACCCAGGTTCAATCCCTGGTAACCATGTACAACAATGGCAGGTGTGGTGACTCACATCCACCAGCAATCAGTACCACAGACCACAGTGTTGAGCATGGTGGTTCACACCTGTAATCCGAGCACTCAGGAGGCAGAGGCAGGAAGACCTCTGTGAGTTCCAGGCTTGCCTGGGCTACACAGTGAATGTAGGACCAGCCTGAAATACAAAGCAAGACCCTGTCTCAAAAAAAAAAGAAAGAAAGAAAGAAAGAAAGTAGAATTACCTGTGATCCAGTTATTTTGCTGCTAGGTACAGACTGGAAGCTGGAAGCACATCTACGTTCTCAGCAGCAATATTCCCAATAGCAATCATATGGAAGCAACTCGAGTAGCTATCAAAAAATGAATGAATAAATAAAATATGGCTATACTTATGGAAGATATTGGGGCTTGAGGAAGAAATGAAAAATGAGGCAAGGTGAAATCCCAGCACTCTGGGAGGGTGAGGCAAGTCTGAGCTCAGCCTGGAAACTTAACAGCCTCAAAATAAAAACTAAAACAGGCTGGAGATGTAGCTTAGGGGAAAGGCTCTGGGTTCGAGTCTAACAACAACACAGCAAAACAGAAGGAAAACTCTGATAAACAGAAAATATATTGTGAACTTAGAAAAGAAAATGCCTAAGAGAAAAATATTATACGGTTCCACTCATACAGTGTACGTATAATTTTTAAAAGCTACATTAGGAGACATACAGCAGAGTACAGGCTTCCAAGGAGAGTGGTAGGGATGGAGAGGGTGTATGTCATGGCTACAGAAGTTCATGGATCATGAAAAAGGTCTGGAAATTGGTAGCAGTGATCAATGCATGATATGGTAGGTCTACAATACAGTATTGTGGGTATACTTAAAAGAATTATAAACTTAAAATAGTTTAAATTATAAATTTTATGTTAGGAATGTGTTATCTATTTTGGAATTTTTTAAAAAGTCACTATAACCTCTGTGTTGGGCATGGTGGTGCAGGCCTGTGATCCCAGCACTCAAGAGACTGAGGCAGGAGAATCACTGCAAGTTCTAAGCCAGCCTGGGCTACACAGTGAATTCAAGGCCAGCCTGAACTGCATTGTAAGGCTTTTTTTTTTAAGGCTATAACTTCTAAAATGCTATACAAATGCAAGGATTATTAACTTGAGCTATGAGGAAAGAGATTGTGTTTATAGTAAATTCCTCTTTCAAATATTGGGGTGTGCATAAAACCACACTGGGATTATCTCAGATGATATTGAAGAACATTCATCCATATAAATTTTCTTTCTTTCTTTCTTTCTCTGGTACTGGGGATCAAACTCACGACCTTGTACTTTTGAGCCAGGTACAGGAACCACTGAGCTACATCTCCAGCCATTTAAACTTTAATAACTTACTTGAATCCTCTGTTCTTCCAAAAAAAGAATTTGAACTACTACAATTTGCTCTAAAAACATCAAGGCATTGAGACCAAATCCAATTACTGTAAGACAAAATACAGAAATAGGTACAAATCCAAGTGGTGGTACACACCTACAATTCCAAACCTAGGGAGGCTGAGGCAGGAGGATACTGAGAGTTGGAGGACAACCTGGACTATACGGTAAGTTCAAGACCCTCCTGAACCACAGGGCAAGACCCTGTCCCAAAAAACAAATAAACAAATAAATACAAAAAGAAAAAGAAGAGAAGAGGAGGTAAATCAGCAACCCCAGAAAACCCTCTGTCAGGGCGAAGCTCGGATTTGCTCAGGGCTCCGGGTCATGCCTGTGCAGTGTGGGCCTGTGACGCTCCGTGCTGCCACCCACAGTTCTGGGAATTGTTGTGGAACTGAAGGACCCTAAACCGAAACAGGAAGGTGTGAAGCTCAGAACATGCCTGAGCCCTCAGGCCTCACTCTGCGTTCTGTGGATCGGGTTCCCAGATGTCCCCAGGCTCTGCTTGCTGTGGCCCAGTTCGCTCCTGTAGGAACCTACACCATCACCTGCCCTCCGTCCTCTCCCACCTCACCTCGTGCTCGGCGCCCACACCCCGCTCCCAGGCTGGCTCCGGAGAGGCCCAACCAGAGGCCTCTACTCCAGCATCCTGGGCGCCCGCTCCTGTTTCCCCTCACAGGGCACGGGAAGACTGCTCCTTCTCCAGACCCTCTGCAGCCCGCCCACCTGCCCCCTTCGCCTTGCTGAACCTAACACTCCCCAAGTTATTAATCAGGATGGCAAAAAAAAAAAAAAAAAGACTGTCTTACCACCCTGGCTTCATTTCTTGTTTAAAATTAAAAGCAAGAGTCATTAATTACACTAAAGATCACAGGACACCTCAAATGAGAAATGAGAATACATTTACAGAAAGATGTGTTCAAGCCAGAAAGCATCATCCAGACCAACCCTGTCTTCTGCCACCGAGAGAGTCTGGCACAGAGAGTGACTTATCCTGTAGCTTAGCGTGCACCTGTGCTCCCAACCCTGGGAGGCTGAGGCAGGAAGATCGCAAGTTTAAGCCCAGTGAGGACAGTTAACGAATTACCAGGGTCTGTCTCAAAAAGAAGAAGAAAAAGAAGAAGAAGAGGAAGAGGAAGAGGAGGAGGAGAGGAAAGAATGTGGCTCATCTGTAAAGGCCCTGGGTTCAATTCTAGTATCAAAAAAATTAGTAGAAATAAATGATGAGTGATACAACAGTGAATAGCGTAGCTGTAGATCTCAGAACGTCAGTTGACACCTGCCCTCTGCCTCATCTGTAAGATGAAGGAATGGTCTGGAGTATCTTTAATTACACACAAGGCTGGCATTTTATGAACCTAGGCAGTTGGCCCGGCTCTACCGACGGCCTGGCCAGTCTCTGATCCAGCAAACACGAGGACTCTGACCCCCCGGCGGGGCCCCTGGCCGGATCGCACTGCCATGCCCGTCCTCCCTCAATTCTGCACAAAGGTGAGAAGTAGCTCAGGGGCTGAGCACTTGCTCAGCAGGTTCAGGGCCTGGGTTCAGTCCCCAGCATCACAGCAAAGGAAGGATAAGGAAACCGCACCCAAACTTCCCCGGACGCCTCGCAGATGGCGTCTTTGCCTCTGGCTGCGTGAGGTTCGCGGGTTCTGTGCCTGTTACTGCCCCGAGGTGCTGATTTCCTGGTCTCCTCCGCTCCGCGCCAGAGTTTACTGACGTCAGAGTTATGGTGCGGTCTGACCGAGCGGGGAGCCCGTCAGTGCTGACAGATGAGAGCAGTGATTTGGGGGAAACAAGATGGAGTCACTGATTTCTTCTGAAGCTGTTGGGGTTTTCAACAATGAGTAGATGTGAGGAAGCAGGAAATGGTTTGCCTGACTACTGGGGCATGGGGCGCAGCTGAGGAGCTGGGCTGTCGGGGGCCTGGTTACAGTGAAGCTGCGCTCAGGAATCGCTGCTCCACCCGGAATATGTCTGTTGGTCGGAGTTCCTCTGTATGGTGAGAAGATTCTTATCACCCAGCTGGAGCTTTAGCATCCTGGAAGGAACTTTGGCTCCTGTGAGGAATAGAAAGCTATTTCAATTCTAGAAGAGGAAGAATGATCCCATAATTGCCGTGGAACTCTAGAGAGGGCACAGCTGGGTGGCCTGCAAAATAAATCGGTGACACACACTTGTAATCCCAACTACTAGGGAGGCAGACCCAGGAGGACTGAAAATCTGAGGCCAGCCCGGGGGGACCCCGCCTCACAATTTAAGAAATACATACGCACATAAGAAGAGGGTCAGCAGTGTGGCTCCGAGGTACAGTACTTGTCTAGCGTTTGCGAGGCTCTCGGTCCAAGCTCTAGTACAGTCCATCAGGCAGTGGGTAGGAGAGGCGTCCAAGGCAAGGGTGAGGTGCTGGGGGTGCAGGGGGTATTCAGGGTGAGAGGGATCAAAAACTTGCTCGAAGGGGCAGCACTAGAGGTAGAAAATAAGCAGCGACTCTCGCAGGAAGGTTGGCGGCAGGATGACAGCCCCCAACCTTCACTCCGTGACTTCCCTTCCAACTTGAAGGGCTCAAGGGGTCCGGGAGGCCCCTCAGTGAAGACACAGAAGCCACCAGCACTGTGAATGAGGACAGTCAGTGGCAGGAAGGAGACTGGAGAGCCAAGTTGGGATTTATACAAGTGAGAAAGACTCAGATATGCTCCTACAGGTGTGATGGGACGAAGTAGAGAAACTCTGGGCAATAGACAGCACTGAGCGAGGACGCTTCTGAGCAAGGACTTCCCACAGGGCCGCTTCTGAGGGCGAGCTGGGCTGCGGGCACCCAGGGCATGGTTGGGCACGCTCCCTGCAAAGCCAAAGGCACGCTGTGTGCAGTTGCACGGCGCCCTGCAGCACACAGGGCTGTCCTGCCACGGGTCACAGGGACAGTCATCTGAACGATGCACAAGGCGTCACACAGAGTGGAGCTGAATATTTGAAGCTGTGCTTCTGTTCTAGCATGAAATACGGCTTCAGAGAAGAAATGTGCCTTTAAAACCCCTTTCCCATTTAGCAGGGAAAAAAGTGGTATGAAAATAATAACAAAGCCTAGATATTTTGCAGCCAATCTGGGCAATAGAGTTACAGTTCTAAATCTGCGAGTTGGGGGCCGGGGATATAGCTCAGTGGTTCTGGCGCCTGTCTTGCAAACGCAAGGTCCCAGGTTCGATCCCCGGTAACCACATAACAATACTGGGCGTGGAGACTCACCCCAGCAGCAACCAGTACCACATACCACAGTGCCGGGCGTGGTGGCTCACGCCTGTAATCCCAGCACTTGGGAGGCAGAGGCAGGAGGATTGCTGTGATGTGAGTTTGAGGCTGAGCTCAGGGGCCAGCCTGAACCACAAAGCGAGACTCTGTCTCAAAAAACCTTAACAACAACAAAAAAAATTTAATAAATCTGCGAGTTGTCTTGGGGTAACATGGCAGCTGCAGATGCCATCAGTGAGTATTCTCGGGGGAACAGGAAATCAGTTTAAAGTGCATTGTGTCAGCCAGGTGTGGTAGCACATACCTGTCATCCCAGCACTTGGGAGGCTGAGGCAGGAGGGTAGAATTCCCATCTCTGTTACTGGCTGTCACTTGGGGGCATCTCAGCTCCTGGAGGCGCCCACATTCCTGCACATATGGCCCCTTGCATCTCAAATCAGGCAAGAGCAATCTCCCCTGTGTGGAATCCTTCTTGTGCTTTTAATCGCTGACTCTAGGTCCAAACCTAAGGAATTTATGTAGTTAGGACAGCCCCAACTCCAAATTGCTTATCTTGCCAGCATGGTGGTACACACCTATAAACCCTGCAGTGCGGAGGCTGAGGCAGGAAGA